>PVIU01008560.1:0-82304 GCA_004026605.1 Ondatra zibethicus
AGAGCAGAAATATACATATACATATAACAAAATTGATCTTAAATTTATATCAATAGAGCAAGATCCATACCAATGCAAAGTATCCATCTCTATAGTATATTCCCCTTTAAATGTAAACAAACATTTATAGATAATATTTGGGAATATGGGCATAGATTTGTCCATATGTTTAGTTTTTCTGACCTAGCTCTGCTCCCATATAGCTCTGCTATAGGCCCAAAGCAGTTCCTTTATTCTTTAACCAATCAAAGCAATACATAGACAGAAGGACCTCCCATACCAGAGGCCTGTTCTTTTCTGAAGGGAAATGTGGAAGCAATGGGTCTGGGAGAGAAGGGAAGTGAGAGAGGAGGGATTGTGAGCAATGAAGGGAGAGGAAGCTACAGTTAGTATGCATTGTATGAGAATACTAAATAAAAAATAATAATCTTTTAAAAATTTTGGATTGCATACAATCTGAAAGTGGCTATATACAACTAATTTTAAGTTAATTAGATGCTCTTAATTACTTTCAGTTATTATAAACTGTAAACAGAAAGGAAGGAGGAGCCATAGATATTAAGCTTGTGTATGATTTACCCTCTGATAGGCAATCCATCTACATCTCAGCTGTACTCAGTGTGAATATTTGTTGACTAAGCTATAGAAATGGTTGTTCAATAAAAGTAAGTTATTCTGGAAATTAAATATATATATATATATACATGTATATATATGTTTTTCTAGTACAACATTATCTTGAAAACTAAACCACTAGGAGGTATTACAAAAAGAAAACCACTGTGTGCACAGAAAATCTACTGGATGGGGTCCTTTCTTGCTGGTATTCAAGGTACTTCACATTATGGGACAGTTCCTCATTAAGTAGCAATCTTTACCTCTCCTTTCCCTGTCCTCAACCACATTTCTGCAGAGCCAGTGGAGAACAGCCATGATCCGTGGCATTTGTTGTACAATGCAGCCTGGGAACAAACCAGCAAATGAGTAACATTTGGCATTTTTGCTCTGTCGTCCAAGAACCATAACCTATCTCCACATATCTACCCCTGCCTGTATCAATTATTACTATATATACTAATAGATAGTGGTAAAAATGTGTAGAATAATTTTCCATTGTCAAATGGAAGGTAGTAATGACTGACATACACTTCTCTTTCAAACACACACACACAGACACACACACATACACACAGATACACACATACACACTGCCCAGAACCCTGTTGAAGTTAATTTCCTGAAGCTCAAATTTTTGAGCTAGCCATTAATATTAATCTAATATTCATTTATATAATTCAGAATTTACTTACATTAACATGTCGAAGAAGTGATGACTAACTCTTAAAGCATCCAAATTTCAATGTTAATTTGGTATTTAATTCAACTCAATGTCTTCCTTTTAAGCCTGGCACTGCTCTCTAATTATATAATTGGCTAATGTTAAGGAGTCCATAATTGATGTCAGAAAGAAAAGGAGAAAAAATATGATAGAATGATCAAAACTGTCTTGAAGTTTTAAAATTTTTCTTTTAATCACCATCTTGGATAATGACAGACTGGGACAAGTCACTATACATACATGACATGTATAGATGGCATAAATGATGGTTACTGTTAATGATACCCTACTCCTGAAGGCTTTCCTGTGTTTAATACACTCAGGAACATTACTTCACATAATAATATATACCTTTCACCATAATGGAGGGAGTTATTATACCCATTTACAGATTAGAAAATTGAGACTCACTGAACTTAACTACAAAGAATTACATGTGGAAAGCTGAGGTTTAAACTTTTATCTCATTCTAAATGCTAGAGATACTTCTGGGATATCTATTTTTATCTTGCAGTCACCAGAGCTGCTAAGAACATCTAATCAGTATAAAGCCAGGTGTGGGGATGTACAACTGTAATCCTACTGGTAACTCAGCAACCTTGGGCAGAAGGAACACTGAAAATCTGCGAAAGGCCTGAAAAGAGAGGTTGAGGGCAATGTAAAAAGACCCTGTTTCATACAAACAAACAAAATAATCAATATTAACTACTCGTTATATAACTTTCAATGATGTGTATTTACAAAAATAATACTACTGTCAGGAGGTAAAAATTTGGAAATGGGTCTTAAGGCCACATCACTATAAGTCCTTTCCTTCTTAACAGAAAACATTTGAAACTATAGTTCCAAGAAAAAGAGTGACTCTTTCCTCCTGTTGGGCTGCCTCATCCAGTCTTGATATGAGGCCTTTTGCCTAGTCTTATACTAATTTGTTGTGCCAGGTTTGATTGAAATCCCTGGGAAGCCTGCTCTTTTCTGAAGGGGAAATGGAGGAGGAGTAGATCTGGGAGAGAGGGTAGGTGGGCTGTGGAAGGAGACTGGAAGGGATGGTGGAATGGTGGGCGTGGAAATTGAAGTAGGTATGTAATGCATGAGAGAAGAACAAATAAAGAGATTTTAAAAACAGAGTGAGACTTGATGTTCCTGTATCCCGAAGCCAACACGCCTTACCTTAGTTTCCCTGTAGATACCAGAATATCATTTCCCTCTGTAAATATAGAAACAACAATTGACAAGCATGGCACATCAAGTTGAAGTAAGATTGACCTCTTCCCCCTGCATCAAGTCTGGTTGAGGTAACCCAGCATAGCGAACAGGTTCCCGAAAGCCTGCTAAGCACCAGGGATGGGGCCTGATCTCCTGCTTTACAAACAGACCAAGTTACCTCAACATGACGTGCCATGTTTTGCTCAAGCCCATGAAAGGATTGCCCCTTTCTGAATGGAGATGGAAGAGTGGATGGGGAGGAGGTAGATGGAGTCAGGGGAGGAGGGAAGGCTCAGTAAGAGAGCGGGGTGGGGGGAGGAGGGAACTGTAGTCACTATGTAAAATAAATGAAAAAGAAGGCTAAATAAAATAAAAAAATAAATTGTTAAAAGAATTGACAAGCAAGGACTCAGAAAACTGGTATGAAGGGGTGAAGAACCTTCAGACATGGAATCAAAGGCTTTGAAGTCCCAAGTGGCCCCATTTCTATTTTACGGATGGAAGACTCATCAATTCTACCCTTGATTACCACTTCCGTCCCTGAGTTTTGACTGCATAAATCAAGAAATTCAGAACAAGTTGGGTTTCTATACTTTAGAAGGACTTGTTCTAACTAATTATTTAAGGTATTTCTCTGCTACTGTCAACAAAGAAAACAAGGATCTCACCGCAAAGACTGGAAACACCTTGAACTTGGTCAGACTGGTGTACAACAAGAGACTGAACCCAGCCAGGAGCTGCGAATAGAAGGAAAACTCCACCTACCCAATTTCCAGGTACAATGATCGAGTATCCACTTCATCATATGAGCCATGGGCCGTACAGATGCCAATATGGCAAGAGAGGAGAAGAAGCACAATGGCATAGTTAACACATACACAAGACACTGACTAGAAACCTTTGGAATGAAATACAAAGGTCTTATCAAGGTCAGATAAAACACATGACCTATTCTCTCACGGTCCTTCCTTCATCTACCACTCCCTCTCTGCATCTGAGCAGCTGGCCTTCCTTTGAAAGATGATCTGCTTTAAAAGTATGGGTTTTTTTTCCTTTTTCTTTTTTATTTTTTGTGTTTGCAATATGCACGGTATGAAGGCAGGTTCCATGAGAGAACAGAAGATATTGGGTCTTCCAGAGCAGGAGTTTACAGGCAGTTGTGAACACCCAACATGGGTGAGGAGAGCCAAACTCTTGTCCTCTGTGAGAGTAGTACATCCTTTCAACCTGTGAGCCATGTCTCCAGCCAGAAAGATGATATTGTTAGGATGGATACTTCTGTCTAGAAAAGTTGACTCTTATTTTACTCATCCTTAGAACAATGTCTCTGACCATTAATTTAAAATAAAATTGCAGGTCAGGAAGTAGTTGTTGAGAAAGTGCTTGTCACATAAGCGTAACTTAGGTGACAAGTTAAGTTCCCAGGACTTGCACTAAAAAATAAAATAAAGCTGGATGTGGTGGCAGGTACTTGTAATTTTAGTACTAAGGAGGCATGGACAGGAGGATGCCTGAAGCTCTTCTTGTCACGGTCCAGGCCAATCAGCACCCTATCTAAAAAAAAAAAATCAAGGCTTATGATTCCTGAGGAACAATACTTGAGGTTGCCCTCTGGATTTCACATACTTATCTCTGTCTCTCTGTCTCTTTGTGTGTGTCTATCTCTGTCTCTCTGTCTCTGTCTCTCTGTCTCTGTCTCTCTCTGTCTCTCTGTCTCTCTCTCTCTCTGTCTCTCTCTCTCTCTCACACACACACACACACACACACACACACAATTCCTAACTGGATGTGGTAACTCATGACAGTTATCCCAGTGCTTAAGAGGTTGAGGCAGCATGACCCTGAGTTAAAGGCTGTCTTTTACTACCTACTGAGACTAGACTGAAAAAAAAAGTACATTACAGAGCAGGGTCTAGAGCAATGACTCAGTGGTTACAAACACTGCCTGCTGTTGCAGAGGTCTTCAGTTTGATTCATAGCAGCCACATGGCAACTCATAGCCATCGGTAGTTCTAGTTCCAGGAGACCGGATGCCCTCTTTGGCACACTTCACGCATATGACACATAGACCTACATGAAGACAAAACACACAAAATAATAAAATGATAAAAAGTTAAGCAAAATGAAATAAAGTAAAAATTCTCACCATCATTGCCAGTCCTCATGCCGCTTGGCTAATGTTTTCTAATTGGTTTATAATGATCTGATTTACATAATTATATTATATTGGGTGCTTATTTGTTGACTTGCTTATATTGATCCGTGTTCATCCTCATTATATGCTGAAGTCTTTTCCTGTAGACCAAGGCCTTTCATATAGTAGGCAAAGAAAGAAAATGTTGAGTGAATAAATAATTACCCATCGAATTATTTTAGGCTCAAAGTTAAAAAAAAAATGGTGTTCATCTCAAGATCATTAAGCCCACATGCTCTAAAAAACATAAATCAGTCCCATACATGCAGTGTGCAGTGCAGGCCTTCCTTGAAAGAAGTCTCATGGAGGCAGGTAAATAGAAGGGGGTGTGATAATTTACCATTGGCCTCAGAGCCTTGGCATAAAACTAACATTGTGTCCCTGTGCTGAAGGGTTTCCTGTGTGGTCACTGGCTTCTATGTTATCAGCTCATAGAGGTCGACACCTTTTTCCTTTGAGTCACTTCCTATGGGCTGCGCACTTGATTACAGTAATTAAAGAACACGTCCCCTTCCCTCTCTGAAATAAGGTGTGAAATATTTTTTTTAAAAAAAAGTAAAATGGTGAGAACATTTCTCCAAGCAAAACCAGTTTCCCCTTCAGATGTGTCACCTATTATGATCTCGTCGAGGCATCTATTTGCAGCTTGCTACTTCTTTGTGATGAAGAACAAAAAAAAGTCATGTAGCTAAAATACGCAAAGAAGTCACAACTGCCCTTTTCTGTCCTCACCAATCAAAACGCTCAAAGCACGATGCCATTGAAACAAACTCCGAGCAACCACCCCCAGGATCCATTAAGCTTGCTGTGGAGACTGGTCTGCATCCGCTGCTACTTGACCTTTACTGAGAGCCGAGGAGATAAATAGGTCTCTGGAGGAACTTACTCCATTTATTTGTGAAATTATAATATTCTGAGAGTTCTATATCTTATCGTAAGCTTAAAATGTCTCTTTTCATAAATATTTTTTCCAGGCATCACCCACTGTAGTTTGAATTTTTGTTCTGAAATTTTGATCATGATGTTATGCATTTTTGAGAACCTCTGAATGCAAATCACTCTTTCGGCTCTGACTGGACAGTCGTGGTTTCCTACTTCAAAGGGAACCCAACACAATAGGCTGGGGCCATGAAAGTGTATAATTTAGATAGAGAGAAAGGATAAAAACAGTGGAGGTTAAAATGCAGTGAATAACCCAGACAGCATGGAGTGTAAAAGTAGGGAGAAGAGGCTTCAGCTAACTTATCTCAGTCACTATCCCAGCTGTGGGTGGAGGGGAAAAGATCTTTTGACCCTTTGACACCACTGTTTTCACAGTGGCATAAGCCACAGACCCCTCTAGCTACTCCCTCTACAGGGTGTCTTCATTTTAGTACATCTTGCTTTGGGCATATGAATAGTGTTAATTAACAGTAGACACATGTGTGATGCATTTATTTTATAAGGTTTGCTATGGGAGGATTTAGTTGCTCTCATCCTTTCCGGACCATCAATAAAGTGTTTGTAAATGGGCTCCTTCACTGGTCTATGAAGGGAGTTGATCTTTGGGTTTAATAACAATGACCTTTACTTTGCTCAAATGGATAAAGTTCAAAGTAATTTCAAGAGATAGTCATTACAAAAGCATGTTTCTACCCTTCTTTTGTGGGGGGGTGGCAAAATGCTACAGGGTGGCGCTTTGCATATTAATAAGTGACCAAGAGTATAAAATATTATTTACTGTCATTAAATGTCCTTTAAATGTGAGAGAAGAATCCTATATGATTTAGAGTAGACATCACTTATCACCTGTCTGGATAGACACTAGAGCAATGGCAGTGCTGTTAAGTAATACATATGAACATCAGTGTTAAGAACAGACTGTACTATCAAACCAGGGCTTATGCTGAGGTGCCTGGTGGGTAGAGGTGGAACACTACTTTCTCCTAAAGAACTAAAGGAACCTTCATCTGTGTCCTGCCTATCCACTTTTGGAAGCTAGACTCCGGACAGATTACCTAGCTCATTTAATCAGCTGTCTCAGTTGAACCATGGGGAGCAGGGGAATGAAGCATAGATACCTCAGCGATTTCTCACTGTAACATGGGGATTCTGGTGTCATAGCAGAATGTTCAGGGATAGTCGTACCTGCCAGAAAGTGCAGGGGTGAAGACACCAGGGCTAGCGGGCACAAGGATCTCCTCAGGAACATTTATACCCTCAAGTCCCTGAGAGACGCAAGAGCTCTCTTTTCTTACACTATTAGCTTGTTCTCCAGTTCAAAATTGAGAGCTGGTGAAGACTTCCCAACTCACACTCCACTGTAGTCAGTTTGCTGGTTGTAGTTTCAACAACAAATTCCAGCTAGAACTAAGTTCAGTGTTAAATTCCTTAGTCAGTGATGAGGACAATGGCTTTCTTAGCCATTTCAACTTCAGTACCCTACTTACTAACTGGGATTTCACTGATGACTTTTCTGAAAGTGCAAAGGACTCTAGTAACCCAAATCCTTTCTTTTTCCAATCTCTGTTTCTCTCTCTCTTAGACACACACACAAACACACACACACACACCAATGAAAGCATTCTTATACATTCTATAAAGAGGATCAGATATTTTAAGAATTTACACACTGCTCATTTGAGAGAAAATATTCCCTGCTTTTGAAACTCTTGTCAAATTATTTAGATGTAGCAGCTGAAGTACTGAAATAAACAAATATTCATTAGGAAGGTTGCAGATGGTGAATATTAATTGCTGCATGCATTAACTTGCAGAGGAGCTCTGTAATTACAGTTAATGGATTTCCTAATTGCTCTGGGCCTTGGAGAAATGGAGAAATGTAAAGGTTGCTAGAAAGCCAAGCAGGGTAGCTATTTGTCGGATGGAGTTGTACAAAGCACTGATTACCCGTTTCTACTTTAGGAGGGAGCGAGAGGAAAGCACACGACCCCTCACGATGGAGTGCAGGTGCTGTAGCCACGGAGCTAGATATGCAGTCTTCGAGAAGAAGTCATTCACCGTAATATCTCAGTCGGACTAATAATTAGAACGTATGTCTACTAATCTGGTTATTGAGATAAGCAGTTATTGATAATGACCAGCAAAAGACATGAGGGAAGCTAGAACAATATGTGTTACTTTTTTGTGTGTGTGTGAGTGTGTGTGTGTGTGTGTGTGTGTGTAAGTGTTTGCACATGAATGTCGCAGCCAGAAGACAACCTAAAGTGTCATTCCTCAGGCACTACCCGCCTTTATTTTTCTTTAGAACCACAGGTTCTCACTGACCTGGACCATACAGGTAGGGCATACAGACCAGCCAGCAAGGCCCATGGATCTGCCTGTCTCTGCCTCCCTTGTGCAGTAATTACAAACACAAGCCTCTCTGCCCAGATAATCACAGAGATTCCAGGTATGAACTGAGATCCTCATGCTTACAAGACAAACATTAACTGTCTCCCTACACTCTGCCTCCTTCTTTTTGTTTTTGTTTGTTTGTTTTGTTTTAAGTAAAAAGCAAGAATGTTACAGAGCCCCATTCTTGGGCTTGAGCCACTTTAAGATACATCCTGCTTACTTAAATAACAACTTGAGACTCGGATCAGCTTCTGACTGGCTGCTCAAGATGAGGGACGTGGCAGCTGCCAAGGTTAGTTACTGGAATTCTTTCCATTATGTATCATGTCCAGCATTGGGGGACAGGGTGGGGCTGGACTATAAGACATTGTTGCCTTGGCACTAAGGGTGGGAAAGTAGGATGTGATGAACATTTGGTACCACTTGTTCCTTCCCAATCCATTGAAGTCACATAAATAGGCATTTTCTTTTAAGAGACTGATGATAAAAATGACTAGCCCATGAGGGTGGGTTAAGATGTGGAAAGAATGATTCCCTCACAGATGGTTGCTCTAGCTAACTTAAACTCTATCTGAAACAATAACTTGGTAATCACCGTCTCACAATATACACCTCTGGGGCATGTTTCATCATAATGAAATTTATGTTTTCCACCCATTTTCAACGTTTCTACTGAGTGCAAGGCTATTGTGGCATCCAGGAATGATGCTTTCTGCCTATCTTCTATGATCTTGGGAGACTGAGGCAGGAGGATCATCATGAAGTTAAGACCAATCCAGGTTACAGAGTGAGTTCTAGATTAGCCTGGCTACGGAGTGATACCTTTATTCATATATACACCAAAACCCAAGAACAATAACCACAAAAAACAGGGCATGCGGTGGGTACAGGATTGAGACTGAAAGGGGAAACCTGCGGAGCCTTGTTGGGCTCCGTGCAGTTCCTTGGGAAGCCCTGCTTCTTCTGCTCATCCTTATTATTTGCAAGTATGAGGTTCTTTTGTTTCAGTGTGACTCCTGATGGCCTGCTCCCTTGCGTTCTCCTTATGTAAACAGCAAAGTGTTCATGTACATTTATTTTATTTGTCTATTGACACCACTTACGACCTCCGGGAATAAGAAAGTGTGTGTATTTTCATCCCAGATTCATTAAAATCCAACTAGAATATAAAAGGCACTCTAATTTTTTCCACTGAATGGGACAAAGAAAAAAGCAAGCTACATATGAGTAACTTCTTATTTATACATCTACTTCTTTCTATCTTGAAGGGTTCATTTTCAATAATTTTTTTTCACATTTGGGTTTGTCTAGGCACCGACTGTGAAGCAATGATGTGATTTAAAGTAGTTTGACTGAAATGTGATACCAGGAACCACAAGGAAAACCAAAGTGAGAAGGGGAATAAGAGAAGGAGAGTGTTATAATGACTATTACATCATGAGTAACTACAGGTGTATTAGATTGGGAAGGTCTAGAGACGGTAAGAAAAGTAAGGAGCCAGTGTTATCTGCTTTGTCAGTAAGCTGGGGTAGGTGTGCATGTCTTTCGGTGTTTGAGGGATGAAGAGTCTGAGCGACCAGGGAAATAAAATCCTGGCAAGGTAAGGAGATGTGTATACCAGCAAGTGGATAGTAAGCCATTGTGCACTGATACTACAGCGCGGTAATACTAGTCCTCTTTCTTACACACTGCTCCTGAAACCTGGATGAATCAGGTACTAACCTAAAATACAGTTTCTCAGCTTGCTGATATTTATCCCTAGTAGACCCATAGTTTCCCCAAAGGCAGGCGACATGACTTGCTCACACTCAGGACCTAACATTGTAGCTCATACTTATGCTTCTAAATGGCTGATAGAGCTACAAAAAGTGCAGAAACTACTCACCCTAGGAATATGCACAACCACTCAGCTGTGCACATAAAACCACACTGGATAATATAACACGCTTCATTTGTCTGTTTAGTATGATTGTAACACAACTTCTGAAGCAAGCTTACTTTATCAAGAAAAAAGACTTAGTGGGGTCACAGTTTTAGGAAGTAAAACTCCAATATTTGTTTGACCTCTGGTGAGGGTTAATGACAGATGACATCATTGTAGGCACATGAATGGAAACAAAAAGAAAAAAAACGGAATTCAAGACATGAAGCTGGAGAATAAATTTGAAAGTTCATCTCTGCACACAAAACATGCTTACAAATGCTTACAGATTCTCTATAGCAAATATTGTAATTATCATTATTTAGGAGAAATTTTAGATGGGATCAGCAAGGCAGATACATTAGCTTCATTAGCATCTTTCTTTTTGCAGGGGGAGTTGGTTCGAGACAGAGTTTCACTGTAGCTATCGAGCCTGTCTTGGACCTAGCTCTGTAGACCAGGCTGGCCTAAAACTCACAGAGGTCCACCTGCCTCTGCCTCCTAAGTGCTGGGATTAAAGGTGTGAGACACCACTGCCTGGCAATGCATTAGCTTCTTAAAAAGATATCTAATATCCTAAGATTGTATCACCTATAGGTGGCAAAGATAGAATTCTAACAAGCATACTAATGATCAGAGACTACACTTTATAAACTACAAAGCAGGTCACCATATTCTTATTCATCAGAATATTTCAAACATGGAAGGTATTGATGTGTTTACGAGAGTTCATATATTATGTTTCAGATATATATGTACGTCCCTCACATTGAGAAGTTAGACCAAATACACTTCGTCATCCCCTACCTACCAGGTCCTTATTATTCAAACGAAGAGTCTTCATTGACTACAAAAGGCCAACATACCTATGGATATAAAACTTTTATTTCTGGTTGGTCCGAGAGTAGTGGTGTTTACAACTGATTGATCACAACTAATTATAGGTTTCTTTAAAGACACTAGTCTTTAATCCCAGCACTCTGGACCAGAGATAGGTGGATCTCTCTGAGTTTGAGACCAGCCTGGTCTACAGAGCTAGTTACAGGACAACCAGGACTGCACAGATAAACCCTGTGTTGAACCCTCCCCTACCCTGATATGTTTTTTGTCTACAAAGGGGAGGGTCTAAGTGAAGCAAACTTGATTTTGGGGTGGAGAAAGTAGCAACACAGAATAGAGTCAATTCCTGCTCTCCTCCCATCATGCTCCTCTACCTGTAAGTGAACGTTGGCTTTGGATGGTTTTTTTAGTTCTGAATAGTAGAGGTTTTGTTTTATTGTTTTGTTCTGTTCTGACACAAGAAATATAATTTGGTTTATCCTCCCTATGCCTTTATTATTCTTTCCAGCTACAGGCAAACAAAGCATGTATTATAGAAAAGACAACTGAAATCAATAAGATGCCTAAGATAAAATATCTTTGCATCTTCTCTAGATGCAACAGAGGACAATGCAGGATGAGAAACTGCAATTCATAAATAAGATCTAAAGTGGATGCTTGCCTTACTGTGAAACAATTTATACTTGGAATTCATTTTTTGAAAGGAATCTAAATCAAACAATGCTACGTTAAACAGGTAACTCTATCCTGAAAAATTTTGTATCTAACTAGGCTAACAAACTTTGAGACAAATTACATTTGGAGAAAGAGCTTGCTCATGCATTGACATTCAGCAGTCTGGGAGAAATAAGAAGCTTAGTTCATAAAATACAGCAGCTTGGATCACGCTGAGCTCTGCAAGGCCTTTTCCTCTACCCAGCATTACCGAGCATGCTGAAAGCTTGTGTAGATGCAGAAAACAGCAGAGTTGTTTGAAGCTTCAATATTTCTATCTCATTCTTTGCTCATCCCACAAACTTTCCTTCAGTGCTCTCAAAACTGATACAGATGAATCTGTGTTGCACATAGAATCTGATTTGTTATAGATGAGGCCGTATCCTCCAGACAATGTGAGATAATGCATGCTTCAGACAACTATAGAGATCCCAAGTACTAAACTACTACCTTACAAGGAGTCTCAAAGTTTCTTTATAATGTTCTAAGAGCTTTTTATAAGTTATAAAGACTTACTTTTTATCTCATATAAAGTACACTCTAAGTGTGCTATTGTAGGTACATTGGTCTTGTCTTAAAAATTGGATATCCAATCCAGTGATTCATTTTTAATATGAGCACTTAAATGACTACCTTTTGGGAAATTTGAAAGAGTCAGATAGATGAAGGTGAAAGTCCCAAGAGGTTTCATATCTGTTCAGTTGGAGTCAAGTGGATGCTAAGGGCACTGTTCTTAGAAATCTAGTTATTTCTACAAAGAAGAAACTGCACATGTTGTGTGATTCTCTTTCCTGGGAACAGTTAAATAGAATAGTTGTTTTCTGGATGACTGACTCCGAAATGTTTAGATTTTTAATGCAGTGTTTAAGCCCTTTTGTCATCTGAGGGCACAATTTCTATTGGACGAATTCAATGCTTTGAGGTCCTGCATTTTCTGTACTCTTACTCTGAAGGGGCGCAAGAGGAATGCTCCTTCCTCCAAAGGCTCAGGGATTACTGCAGAAGCTAGGATGGAACGAATGCAAGAGCCAGAAGTGGAGGATGACTACATGCAAGCTGTTTCCAAACTCAGCAGGGCAGTTGCACATCTGAACCCACAGGGATTGTGATAGCATACACACTGTGAAAGCTCAAAACAGGCAGAATCCCAACAGGGAGGGGAGGAGGGTCTCATCCACAGATAAGAAACTAATATGCATTGATACATGATGGGAAAAAAGAGCCAATTTTCTTTAAAGGTAAGTCTCCTTGTAGATTGATCTAACTCCAGTGGATGACTATACAATCAAGAGTAGATGAGCAGTAGAAACTGGACTTGGTTTCTCTCTGTGTGTCTTCTCTCTCTCTCTCTCTCTCTCTCTCTCTGGATCTTAGATGAATATTACATGTATAAAACTCTCAAAGAAGTAATAAAAATAGTAAACTTTTTAAAAGAAATGAAGGATTTTAATGGAGAACTTAAAATAATCTCAGAATAGGTATTGTTTTAGAGCATGAAGTGTTTTAGAGAGTGCTGCAGTTGGAATGTGAAAGGCTTCCTATAGGCTCATGTATTTGAACTCTCAGATTCCAGCTTGCAAGCTGCGTGAAAGGTTATGCAACCTTTAGGAGGTGGAGCCTTGTTGGAGGAAGTAGGTAATGTAGTAATAAGGGGCTCGGGCTGCGTTCCCCACGCACGGCTCCTTGTTCTGTCCCGCCCGGCTCTCCGTGCGTACTCGAAATAATTACACGGACACTATATTCATTTAAATACTGCCTGGCCCATTAGCTCTAGCCTCTTATTGGCTAACTCTCATATATTTGTTTAACCCATTTCTGATAATCTGTGTGTCACCACGAGTCGTGGCTTACCGGGAAAGCTTCAGCATGTGTTCATGGCGGGCGGCTTTCTCTGGCTCTGTGTCCCCTTCCCAGTATCCTGTTCTCTTTCCCTGTCTATCTAAGTCCTGCCCTATCAAAAGGCCAAGGCAGTTTCTTTATTAACCAATAAAGGCAACCCAAATACAGAAGGACCCTCCTACACCAGGTAACTCACAGAGGGGCTTCAGGTTTTATAGCCTGGCACCACTTCCTGTTTTTTCTCTGCTACTTAATTAGACATCCTCCTGAAGTCACGCCTTCTCTGACCATGATAGACTGTATAGCCTAAAATTGTAAAGCAAAACAAGCCCTTCCTCCCTCAAGCAGTCCATCATCAGATAGTTTACCATAAAAACAAGGAGAGAAGGAGAAAGAAAGACAGACAGATAGACAGACACAGACAGACAGAGACAGACACAGAGACTAGGTTGATTCTGATGTCCCTGGGAAATCAGTCCATCTCAGTATAAGTCCTTTCCCAGTATCAGGTGATTCAACCACTTGGATCAAATTAAAAAAGGCAGTTCAGACACTGTCCCATTACATTTGCCTACATAGTCCCTATTCAAATGTGTTGTGAGATAGGAATAACCCAGAAAGTCACAAGCTGAGGCTGCACAGACATGTCCCTTCCCCAACACTGGTGGCTCTGCTCAAATTCCCAGCATAGAATCAACTGCTCTGAGCTCCACACTCGATTCCTCACTTGTCTCAGGCAGGCGGAAGACCCCTCAAGTCCAAAGTTGTCTGACTCAGCTTTGGAGGCAGATGTGAAGTAATTAAAGCAAAGGATACAAAATAAGATCTGATCATGAATCCTTGCAGGTAGTGTGGACCTCTGAATGCTATTTGAGGAGTCCCAGACAGGATTTAAGATGAGAGAGAAGTATTTTATATATAAAAAAAATTTCCTTCTGCAAATTGTTATTAGGATGACAAAGTTGAGCCAGGAATGATCAAATTTCACTAATGGAGATTCAGATGTGTGTTCAAAGGGGGATTACTGTTATCTACCACAGCTACCGGGCCACCACACAGCGATCTCAAATCAGCCTGCGGCAGCGACTTTCTGCTCAAATCATAATTAAATTGTTAAGCATTTAATTTTAAAACTTGATGGGTAAAACTGATGAACGGAAAAGTAATCCAAAGCATGGGTAAAGTCGAGATGGATCATGTTCATTTTATGTCCTTCGGCAACCATGTCTGTCAGTCACTCACGGAGGATTAGAATCACACAGATACAGAATTGAGAGCTGGTACAGACTCAGAGACTAGGCAGAATCTTTAGAACTCATTCAGTATTCAGAGGCAAGGAGAAGGTCCTATCTGTTGATAGAGCTGCTGTTGGACCTGGCTAGGGAGTTACTACTGCATCAAGTAAGGGACCAAGGCAACTTTATAAAAAAAGAATTAATTATGCTGTGATTCATAGTCCCTGGCTGTACTATAAATACTTTTATGGAAGTGTTTTTCTTTTCCTCCCTCCCCCCCCCGCCTCTTTTCTTCCTTTCCACAAAGGCTGAGTGGAACAGCATTGCTTCCAGGAATCGTAATTGCATTTAAAAATATTAGAACGGAAGAGTAGGAGGAATCTCCAGCATGTCAAAGAGCCGTCACCAGAATTTCACAGGTGAGGTGACTGTGGGTTCCCTAGAGTCAGGAAGGTTCATGGGGTCATGGAGTTAGATTGCCTGGCAAGCCAAAAGTCCAATGGCTGAACCCAGAGCAAAGTGCATTCCAACACACCTTGTCATTTTCCAATGCGGGCAAGGGGAGTGCCCTGGACAGAACTCTGTTTCCTACAATTACATCTCAGCCCCGGAGCCCTATGGCGCTGGAGAACCTGAAGAATTTTGCTTCCCAAAGTTCACTGGCTTTTCTGACCATGACTTTAATGGGAAGGTATTTTTAGCTCTTCTCGCCCCATGAACATTCTTCCAGCTTACTCAAAGCACTGCCAGCCCCAAGCTTAAGGCCGGAATAACTTTTGAGTACTTTGTTATAACTTAAGAAAGTCATTTTGATAATCCCCTAGAGAATGCCTTTGATGCACGTGGCATTCCATCCCGTGCTTTGAGGAGATAGGTATGGATGAAATGGAATCTCTAAGTACCTTGCAGGCTAGTGTAACACCGAGCCTGAGGGGTATTATGATATAGAAGACATATGGGAAGCCAGAAAGAGAAAGCAGGGTCATGAGGCCTTGTAAAGAATCTGACAGACAGCATGCTTAAATGTTCTGTGCTTCAGAGTCGGCTGCATTCTGTAGTGCGGGCTAAATGGCACCTACTCAGTAGGATGATCCTGAAGGTTAAATGAAGAATGTTTGTACAGGCAGGCACCTGGGGAAAATGCAGGGAGCGATGGATAGGAGAATTATTTGCATCAGTTGAGAATACAAAATTAACAAGCTGAGATTACAGAACCAAGTTCAATCTGGCAGTTCAGAGACCAGGTTGGTGGGGGGGGGGTTAGGAAGAGGAGGTGTCCTTGCATGGTGCCTAAGGCATCAATAGATGGAGATATGAGAGATATCCAGAACAGAACCAGCATCATAAATCCAGCACTGAGACAGGACCAGTCAGGATTCTAGGTCTCCAGACACGAGAGGAGGAATAGAAAGGAATGGGGCTGAAAAGAAAGGCCGGGCTAGAATCGACAACTGTAGAGTGTTTCTTATGTGTAAGATCCTCCCATGTGCTTGCAAACTGGGCTACAGCTTTGAGATAGAGTGTTTTCCGAGAATGTGTGAAAGCTCTGGGTTCAGTCTTCAAAACTAATATATATGTTTGTGAATTTATGTATTATTATTTTAACATTAGAGATATCTAGTCACATGTCAATTATGTAACCTGCCCATCATAAAACCTAAGTGGCAACTTGGCCCTTTCTTTCTCATCTATATCCATTACCTAATCTGAGATACCTTAGGGTTTGCCAATGCTTACTGAGTTACGATGCAAGCATCATAAAGGATGCTCCAAGGCTGGGGATGTAGCTCCATGGTAGAGTGCTTGCCTAGACGTGGGAAGACCAGGTCTGAGCTTCAGCACTGTAAAAGACAAAAAGAATGCTAAATTCAGCCAAGAATTACCTAAGGAGCTAACTCAGGGGTTAGGAGCACTTGCTGCTCTTACAGGAGGACCAGGTTCAGTTCCAAAACCCCTGCATATCACAACTCCTAATAACTCCAGTTCCAAGGAATATGATATCCTCTTCTGAACTCCTTGGGTGCCAGGCATGCGTATGGTATGCACACATATGTGCAGGTACTCACACATCCACAAAAATAAAAATAAATCTTAAAAAAGAATTACTTTAAGTAAATATGGCAGCTTAATGTAATGTGGGCTACTGACACAAAAGGAGGACATACTGGTAAAATTAAAGACAGCTGAGCAAAACACAGACAATAAGATATAAACAGTCTACACTGGTTCAGTTATTATAGAGAATGTAGCCTATTAATAAAAGATGTTAAGAATAGGAATAAGGGTTACTGAATCCAAGGTATATGAGAACTGTGAATCACAATCTTCCTGTAAATCTAGAATTATTCTCAAATAATACATTTTAGGGTTTTAAAGATAACACTTGAAACAGAAAACTATTACTTTTGTTAATTTGTTGGTGTGTTGTATATAGTTAGTAAAGGAAATACCCTGACACATTCTTTAAACAGTTCCATTTTGAATAAGGGGCATTTTAAAATGAAATATAAACATAAACTATCTTTAAACATACCTCATTGTAGATAACTGTTTAAATACTCTATATTTTTATTTAGCAGATTCTATCTTGCATAATCTGTTCTTAATGACCACCAGTTACACTGGCCCTGTCAAAATTGCTTTTAATAGCTCTTCTAGTAGACAGAACTGTTGGGACAGATGTTGGCTGGTACAGGTGCCTAGGCTGGAGGTAATGCACAGGAGCTACTCATGTCCATGGGGCCAGTGTAACAGCTTATAGTCAGTGGCTAAGAGTTGGGGGTAGGGGCAGAGTTATTAAATCATGCTTCTTAAGTCAGGGCAATTAATTTTTATATCATGAGGATGCTGGCAATGCCTAGAGATGTTTTTGACTAGCACACCATAGGTGGTAGGAAGATAGGAAAATTGCTCCTGGCATCTAATAGAGAACAGACAGACACTGTACACACTGTTCTGAGATGGACGCATCAACTCACCATCAAGATAAAAGAATCCATCCCGGATCAAACTGTAGCATGCCTAAACTGAATGTCATTTGTAGACAGAGGAGTCAGTGATGTGTGCTTCTACATTCTGTCCTTAGAAAAATCAGCGATCTTCTAAAGTTATAAGCAACTGTTGTTGCCTTCAATCTTATTAAACAACGCTGACTCATTGCTCGTTCTTATCAACCCATCTTTGGCCAAGTCTTATGGCTGCTTAAAATTCAATCCCAAGGACCCACATAAAACTATTAACCATGAGTTGATTGTTCACAATTGTGTGGGGCACAAAAGTGGACCTAACAGAAAACTGCATACGTGTTTTGATGGAGAGGGGAAGGGAGGAGATATTCATTTGAACCACCCACAAAGCTAAATTTTATTGACATTTTAGCTCTTTGTTCTATGTTTTCAGAATTCTTATTCTACATTTCTGTGGACGCTCAAGTGCTTCTTTGGAAAAATCATGGGATGTTGCTCCCATGACGCTGCGTCCTTTCGTATGATGTGATGGCATATAATTAATAGTGCAATCTGTTTTTGTTTTGTTTTGTTTTCACTTAATCACAGGGCTGGTTTAGAATGCCAGCACACTAGCTTATGAATCAAAAAATGAAAGTTTAAGTTTCTCTCCTGCTTAAAGAAGCATACTCTGTAAAACTCATTGCCAGACTAATCATACCAGCAATAGTAAAGATCTAGTAACAATTTAGGTGTTCCCTGACCTAATAGTATGTGCCAAACAGTCTCTCCAATGCACTATATGCATTACCTCACTTAGTTTGCCTCAGTACCCCTATGTAGGCAATACTACTACTATATCATTTATCTGATGAATTGTTAACTAAGTAAAAATGCTGATGCATTCACAGTGACTTGGTCAACATAGGGGACACAGAGGGCCCATATCAGATGTCTCCATTGTCCCAACTCCTTTCATTCTACATCCAGACCAAGCTCTCTGTATCCCACACCCAAGCTTCTATACTCACATCATCATCATCATCATCATCATCATCATCATCATCATCATCATCATATAGAATGTTATGGTTGGTTTAAATAGGAATGGCCCCAAAGGATGGTGTATTTGAATGATTGGTCAATAAGGAGTAGTGCCAATTGAGAGGGATTAGGATTAGGAGGAGTGATGGTGTAGGAGGGTCCTTCTGTATTTGGGTTGCTTTTATTGGTTAATAAAGAATCTGCCTTGGCCTTCTGATAGGGCAGGACTTAGATAGACAGGAAAAAGAGAAGAGAATGCTGGGAAGGGGACAGAGCCAGAGAGAGCCGCCTGCCATGAAGACACGCTGAATCTTTCCCGGTAAGCCACGACTCGTGGTGACACACAGATTATTAGAAATGGGTTAAACAAATATGTGAGAGTTAGCCAATAAGAGGCTAGAGTTAATGGGCCAGGCAGTATTTCAATGAATACAGTTTCTGTGTAATTATTTCTGGTACACACTGGGAGCCGGATGGCACAAGGGGCCCGGCGCCGGGAACGCAGCCTGAGCCCCTCATTACAACAGATTGGCACCTCAACGTGGACTGAATCCACTTAAAAACCTGAGAGAGAGTTTAACACAGCTTTTTGCTGTTTGCGTGCTGCAGAGAGATTTCCTGACTCGGTAATAAAAAATAGCAAAAAAAGGTTTGCGGTTTTAAAACGCGGCTTCCTGGGCCCTGCCACCAGTGCAAACTCCGGCTATGGAGTATTTGTGGGCCCGGATGTTTGTGTGCCCACTCGGGATTGGGAAGAAAGTAGCTGAGACCATGCTGTGGCTCAGCTCTTCCTGCCTGGGCAGATGGTGGGATCAGGCTTAGTCAGGCGGGAGAGCGTGGTGGATTTCCACAGCCATACACAGAGATGTTTTGCGCACTGCGGCTCAGAGGCACAAGCACCTCCGCCATGTTGGACTGGGCGGAGCAAGCAGGCAGTACCTGTATTTGACTTGGGATCGTGGCAACTTAGATTCTTCAGAGTTTAGCATTTTAAAAACGCAAAGCAAAACTGTTCCTGTACATTGAAGAATTACAGATTCACAGTAGGACATATTCAGACATAAAAGACCTCTAAATGGGTCATACGGTTAGATAAAATACGTAGGCTTGGGAGAAAAAAGAAAAAGTATAGAGAGTCATAAAATAATGTTAATGCCTTAAAAAAAAGGTAAAGTCTTTAAAGAGACAGAGTACAGATAGTCAAAGATTAAAAAAAAATAAGCCACGTAAAAATGGAAAATTCAAGGAATGTCTGGATTATGTATTTTATTGTGTTTTCTTTGAATTTTTTGACTGTGAAGGAGCTAACTACAGAGAGAATTTTTATTGTATGGCCTGCCAAACAAAACCAACATATATATCCTAAAGGTATCATGACTTTTAAATTTGGTTCTAAGAATATGGTGCTTTGGAAAGGAGGGTCTTCTTTTGTTTTCACAGAGGATGAGACCCTGTGGATTTCTTCTGGACAAATATGGTTTGATAGATCACACCCTCCTGAAAGGTCACTGTGAACACCTTCAGAAAATTACTTCACTCAACTGGTGACTGAGGTGAACAGGATACACCATGAAAGACCTGATTGACAGCGCCCCCATACAGCAGGAAGAAGTTTGGAGAGAAGTAACTACGCCCATATTCCCAAATATTGTTTCTAAATGTTCTTTAAATTTAAAGGGGAAGATGATATAGATATGGATAATTTACATCGGTATACATTTTGCTTTATTGATATAAATTTAAGGTCAATTTTGTCATATATATGTATTTTGATCTTGATTAAGGTATTGTGATTGTATAGTTCATTTAAAAATGTAATGTATAATTAGGAAATATAGGTTGTTAATAGATAATTATTGATACAGTCAAGCTTGTAGTCATGTTAGTTAGATTTTCTAGATATATAGAGGTATATTTCAGTTAGATGGACATTCTTCATATCTTTCAAAGACGACAGAACATGGCATTTAAATATTTTAATAACTTAGGACTTTTCATGACAATGAGACACCTCTGCTCCTGGCAGCACCAGCTACTTCAAGAGGAAGATGGGCATCGAAGAGACTCCTTATGGAGTTTGATTGCCATTAGGGCAAGAAAGTGCTCTTGCCTGGACTGTTGCATAAACTGGACCCAAAGAACCTGCAGAGAGAGGACTGCTAAACTTGACTAAAGGTAAGATGATCCTTCAGGGTTCCTGCTTCATGAAAGAGTCTGCGAGACATTCTGCAGGATACAAAAAAAAAGTGACTGAACTGTCTTTGAATTTTCCTGCATCATGGAAATGTCTGCTGGATACTATGGGCCTGTAGGCTGAAGATGGATGCCCCAACGGTACAGAGGAACTTTGGGTGACTGTCCAGGCACTGAGATGTCTCTGTCATTTCTAGAGTTTGGAAGTTGCTTATTTCTTGTTTACTTAGGTAATATTTTATCCTTCTGGAGTCTTTGATGGAGTTGAAGAATGGATAGTTATAGTGATAGTTTTCCTTTGTCATGATAAAAGATAAAATAGGTGATAACTGTAATTCTTTCTTGATAACTGTTTTGTTATATGTAACTTTACTATGTTAAAATGAAAGCCTTTCTTTTTTGTTTAAATAGAAAAAGGGGAAATGGTGTAGGAGGGTCCTTCTGTATTTGGGTTGCTTTTATTGGTTAATAAAGAATCTGCCTTGGCCTTCTGATAGGGCAGGACATAGATAGACAGGAAAAAGAGAAGAGAATGCTGGGAAGGGGACAGAGCCAGAGAGAGCCACCTGCCATGAAGACACGCTGAATCTTTCCCGGTAAGCCACGACTCGTGGTGACACACAGATTATTAGAAATGGATTAAACAAATATGTGAGAGTTAGCCAATAAGAGGCTAGAGTTAATGGGCCAGGCAGTATTTCAATGAATACAGTTTCTGTGTAATTATTTCTGGTACACACTGGGAGCTGGATGGCACAAGGGGCCCGGCGCCGGGAATGCAGCCTGAGCCCCTCATTACAACAGAGTGACCTTTTGGAGTAGTTGTGGCATTGTTGGAGGAAGTATGTCACTGGTGGTATTGGGCTTCAAAAGCTCAATGTAGGCCCAGTATCTCTCTCTTGCTCTGCCTTCAGATCTGGATATAGAAGTCCTGCATGCTGCCATGCTCCCTTCCATGATGATAGTGGACTAAACCTCTGAAACTGTAAGCAAGCCCAATTAAATGCTTTCTTTTTATAAAAGTTGCCATGGTTATACTGTCTCTTCACAGCAATGGAACACTGACTAAGACAAATGCTCTCTCAAAGAGGAGGTCATAGGAGTATTTCTTTTAATTATTTTTAAAATTTATGTTTACATTTATATTCTTACTTGCACATGTATTCACTATTTGAGTACAGGTGACCACAGAGGCTACACAAGGACATCAGATCCCTTAGAGCTGCAGTTACAGGCACATGAAAGTCACTCAGTGTGGCTGTTAAAAACCGAATGTGGATCCTCTACAAGAGCAGCAAGTGTGCTCTTAGCCACTGCACCATATCTCCAGCCTGTGAGTATTTATTTAATAGAAGGTATAGAATAGAGAATCAATATCAAATCCTTCATTGGAAACTATCTTTTGGGATCTGCAAGCCAGACCTGCACCATTAAATCTCATTTCTATATTCAAAAATGTCATTATAACAGAAATATAAAGCATAGAAGATGGTGCTTAAAATAGCAACTTCTGTTAATGTTGGAAAACTTAACAACCCCAAAGTTGTATAGTCCCTATGTGTGTTGGTTTCTGCTCTTCACTCAATACTATCTCCAGCCATTATTATTCTTCTTCACTCCATCCAGGTGGATTGCCTTTGGGGATTTTTCTGAAATATATCATTCTCAATTGCAAATAGCTTTAAGTTCAGAGTTATTGTGTGTTTTCCTTAAAAGGAAGAGAGAAGAATGTATGCCACAAGATTACAGTGGTTGAAAATAAG
This sequence comes from Ondatra zibethicus, assembly GCA_004026605.1. Classification (NCBI taxonomy): domain Eukaryota; kingdom Metazoa; phylum Chordata; class Mammalia; order Rodentia; family Cricetidae; genus Ondatra; species Ondatra zibethicus. The sequence continues at coordinate 22,570 of PVIU01008560.1, forward strand.
GACATGAGGTTTGATCTGATACTCCTTTCATGTGATCACGCCCAGAGTAGCTAAACACAATATTTATTCCCTACTTCCTCCCCACAAAAGACTTATTAGCCTGCTCTGTTACTACATTAGTTCTAAGAAACAGGAACTTATCCCTACCCCATAGCTCTATAGAAAGTCTCTCTGCCATCCCTTCAGTTTCACTCTGCACAGATCTCTTCTTCAATTCCATTCTTCAGATGATGAGAGTGTACACCATAAGTGATGCATATCTGGGTCCAACAGGTAGACAGAGGGTGACTTAGAGTTAGATGCAGACAGTGCTTAGATCCATGGACTTGAGACAGAACAGGAAGCTCTTTGTTTATTATTAAGACTCTACAGCATGAATTGCTTTTGAAAGATCTTTGTACCAGTGACCACACAAGAGCTGTTGACCTCTGTTAACCCTTGCCAGGGAGTTTTCCACAAGAATGGCTAGGTCTGACTACTATTCAACCTTCTACCATCTTCTGCAAGTAAAATGCAGACAACAGACTTTGGGTTCAAGGAGCAGAAAACAGATCAGATGTGTGCAGAAAGTCTGCTGTGTGTCTATCAAAGTACTGGTGGAGGAACAGTAGCAAGACTGTAAAGATTGTGCCCACCACTTCCTTAGATCTAGTTTGAGAACATTTTTCTGTGGACAATCTGTTCTGTGCTGAAACATAACCTCAATATGGTGCAGGAGAATTGTCTGTATTCTGTCAGTCATGATTTAAATAAACACTGATTGGCCATTAGCCAGGCAGAAGTATAGGCGGGAAAACCAGACAGGAAGTAGAGGTGAGGCAATGAGAACAGGAGTATTCTGGGAAGAAGGAAGTTCTTTCCCACACCTGCCCAGACCACCGAAGAAGCAAGATGTGACCTGTCCCACTGAAAAAGCTTTTGAGCCATGTGGCTAACATAGATAAGAATAATGGGTTAATATAAGCTACAAGAGTAAATAAGAAGCCTGAGCTGATGGGCCAATCAGTTTATAATTTATGGAGACCTCTGCATGATTTTCTTTGGGACCTAATGACTGTGGGACCTGGTGGGAAGACAGAAACCAACCAGGCCCTCATGTTACACCAATATAGCCTTAGTTAGTTTTCCTTGTCTTTTTTATCATGTCTATAACAATTTAGCAAAAGAAGCATAGGTTGATATCCACACAAGCATGATCTCTAGGGACTAATCACACTGTAGAATGGATGGATCCAGGAATGGGAAGACAAGGGTAGTAGGACCAGGCATCCTACTGTCTCTCCTCATACTTCTTTGTGCCACAAACAATTTTAAGAGTCTACAAGTTCCAAATTCCAATAAGTCTCCCAGGTTGTTATAAACATTTATTTGTTGAGGTGGATGGTGATACACTACTGTATTAACTCTATGTTGGCTTGATTTATGACTAATAAATATCTACATGGGGGTCGCTATGGCACTATGATCCTGGAACTCAGACACATTAGAAGATATCCTGATATTATGTACTTATAAACACTGCTTATCAGTTTTCAAACAACAGACTCTCCTTTGTCCTTCAAATATTTCTATGTCTTATCTTCTGTGGATGGCCAATCTAGCCACTCTGTCTTGAGCAGCTCCACCATTATGAGTTAGTCACTCTCTGTTTTCATTATTTCATCCACAGAGCTTGCATAAAATGTTTTCTTACACACTGAGTCTCCATGTCAAACTCTATGCTTACTGGAAACCAAGATTCCACTTTCCTGCTTCAAATTGCCTTCTTAATGACTAGTACCACCCCTTGTCAAGTACCTGTTCGATAAAAGATTAATGGACTGTGAAATATAATAGAGAAATGATAGGGAATCTTTGTCAGCCAATTATCTTTAAGAGTTGGGACCAAGTGTGGCTTTCTGGAACATGGAGAAAAACGGTGCCTGGTCCAGGTGCTCTCTCTCTGTGGTTCCCTCACAGCACAGGTGAGCTTGGACTTCTTGTTCCTGTTTTGTGAGTTTTCCCCTTATAATAAATAAAAATATAATTGTTTTGGTTTTTAGCTAGCCTGGTTATTTCCCAAATCAATCTAACTTCAACAGTTTGAGCAAAATGTGGGGCTCGAACCCACGATCCTGAGATTAAGAGTCTCATGCTCTACTGACTGACAGAAGGAAAAATAACTATCCAGTAAGGATCATTGAGAAAAAATAATATGACTTTAAGGACAGGTGATAAAAATATATACACTTCAATATATATATATTTATGAATATATAGAGCTTGTTTTGGAGTTGAACAATGGCTCTGTCCTTCTCTAAATCCAAGAAAAGGAACATTCAGAGTTTCTGCCTCCTGTCAGGAGCCATTTGGTATGGGGCAGAAGTAAGACTTTAGGAAAAATTTTACTTTCTCCATGCCTATTTTGTCTATATCATATTCTTCATTGAATGTATGCATATATGAATAATGTTTAAGTTTTCCATGAAGAACAATAGAGTTTCCTACAGATCTTTTTCCTGTAAGAAGTTTCCAGGAAGAAGATGGAGCCCCACAGCAACACCTCCACCTGGTTGGAGCTGACATCATGATGCTGATAGTGCTACTATAAGACCAGTTTTTGGGTACCAGCTGCTGAAATGGTGCATGTTCTCATGACGTTCTAGCCTGAACTCCAAACAATAACTTTGGCAAAAACCCTATTGACTGCTCAGAAATCATTTGCAACTATACTAGACAGTAATCTTGAAATTTAACCATCACTTTACTTTTACAGGGTCCCATAACAAGAGCATCGCCCCCATGACAGCTGGAAGCAACTCTAGAAGATGACATCCCCTCTCCCAACAAAGTTTGTCCTCAGGGTTGGTAACACAGTTTAGGGGTTGTTGGTTATTACTTGTTTAAGGTAGAGGGTTGGGGTGAAAACAATGTAGGTTTAGAGATTAAAAAAAAAGAAAAATCTAATGGGATAATAGATAAGTTAGTGTGAACTTATTCACACTAATAATAATAGTGGGTAACAGAGTGAATACTTGTTAGGTATTATTTATGGATAATTTACATGGGTATAGTTTTTTGTATATTGATACAAATTCAAATTACATTTGTTATTTCTGTTTACAATATTTGTACACCTATGCAAAGTTATTCTGTCAGGTTGTATACATGCATGTTTCTACCTCTGTTTAGAACATTTCATATATCAATAACAATTTTAGGACATATTTTCATATTGCATTATATATTATTCTTACCTCTGATCAAGATACTTATACATTATTGACATTTTGAGGGTATTGTCCTCATTTGCTCCACATTTGTTTACAGATTATTTAATTTTCTGACATGAAGTCTTAGTCTTTAAGTTATGCAGGTATTAAATATTATAGGTCAATAGTTTTTCATGTTTGTTATACATATAGCCAGATTAATTAGGTTATTTAGATACACAGAGATCGTATTCTGCTTAGACAGGTAATCTTCAACCACATCAAGGATCTGTAAAACATGGCATTTAAATAACTTAGGCTTCTGTTGATGGAGACAATTGGCTACCTGGGCAATCACCCAAAGTCTCATTTGCAATGTTGAAGCAACCAACTTTGACTAAGGCCTAGTGTAACTGACAGACCATTTTCAGAGGCAGGAAAATTTTCATAACCACCTTACCCTATCTTGGCAAGGTTTGGCAGTCATATACTGCTTGCCTTGGAAGCTGCTTGATTGCAATTCTTGCCTACTCAAGTAATATAATCTCCTTTCCCAGGCCTTCTATAGGATTGAAGATTAGATAGTCGTAGTTACCATCCTCTTATGGTTTAACCAAGCCTATTTCTGATACAAGACTAAGGCCCTTTGGAATAGAATGTTTATTAAAACATTTATCATGTGTTCCTTGCTTAATATTATTTATGTTGGTTGTAGTTTTATACTTGATATCTGTTCCTATTGTATATAGTTTTGTATTGGGTTTGGATCGCTCTTGTTTAGACAAAAGAGGGAAGTGGGACCAAGTTAAGGTGTGGCTTTCTGGGACACAGAGAAAAAAATGGCTCAGGTGCTCTCTCTCTATGGTTCCCTCACAACACAGCTGAGCTTGGACTTCTGGTTCCTGTTTCATGAGTTTTCCCCTTATAATAAATACAAATATAATTGTTCTATCTTTTAGCTAGCCTGGTTATTTCCTGACTCAAGCTAACATCAATAGAGAAATCATTAAATAAAATACATTTTTGTATTTTTATGTATTTTTCTTCTTTTCATGTATATTTATTTGTTCATAGTCACAATCATGTGTGTGTTTGTGTATGTGCACATAAAAATGAATGCTCATGCATGTGTATGTGGTTGGCCAAGGTTGATGTTGGGAATTTTTCCCTATTAATAGTAACTTGTGAGTCCAGCTCCCAAGGCTACCTCCAGGGTTCAGGTCAGAAGATACAGCATAGCGAAAGGAATTTAAGACATTTCTAATCTGAGAGATTGTGAACTAATTCACACACATGCTGTTTAAGTCAATGTTCTTTATTTTTCCATTGGCTCTAATTCTACCTCTGAAACTTCTAGTTAACCTTTATTTCAATCCTGTAACATCTTTGGTTTCAATTCTCTGTTTCATATCTCCCTAGCTTCTTGTTTATCTAGCCTAAATACACTCTTCTGCAGGAGGCTTAAAGCAATAATAAAAAAATACGAGAGTTATATCTTATTAGTCAAAAGCATATTCCTTTGGGTAAGTGAAAAGGGCAGAACCCTTTACCATGGCAACACAAGGTCTCAAGGTTCCTGGAGTAAGACTGTGGCCAGTGGATGGGGGCACAGTGTCCAGTGAGATAGGCTTCGAGACAGAGATCTTTTATCAGCCAGACTTGGCAAGCAAAGAATTAGCATAATTTTTTAGGTGTACTGTGTTAATAACTTGGCTAGACACCTGTGACTCTGACCTTGTGTGTAACTGTAAAGTTTTAAACTTATTATCAATTTACAATTACCTTTAGTCTAGCTTGAACTTGCTCTGAGATAAAAATGAGCTAATTGTGTGCAGTTTCTCTTAGACTGAAGAGAAAGTGTTATTTTCTTGTGTTAGTCTGAGTAAAGGAACAAAAGGGGCTTTCAAGTGTCTCACAGTCCTTGTGGGACAACAGATCTAGTTATGAAGCATATCCTAGTATATTTTCTATATATCAAAATCAAACAGATTAATGAGAAGTTATCTTCCTGACCATCCATAGATATATGTGCCCATAAAATTGAGGTGCAATCATGAGATTACACATACACATCATATGAAATTACACACTATAGTGCAGGTATTGAAGAGACACAATAACTATTTCAGCAAATGTGAAATTACAGATAGGAGCAACAGTTTTCAGAGTTAGTGACCCTGGAGGTTCTACCTGGATGGGCTTCTCTTCTATCAGTATCATCAGAACTAATGGGTTGACATCAGAACACTGGTTATTACCTGCTGTATACTTCCATGGTCCTCGACACCCTTTCACTCTTCCACTTTACCCTTTGAGGCAAGATCTCTCAGTCAAACCCAGAGCTCACTGATAGGCTAGTCTAGGCAGCTAGTTTCCTCTACGGATTCCTTGAATCAGCCTTCTAAAGTTGAAATTAAGACAGGCTGCCAGACCCACCCAATATTTATTTGGGTTCTGGGGATTAAGACTTCTTCCTTGAGCAGCAAATGGTTTAACCACTGAGCCGTCTCAACACACCTACTTTCATATTTTTAAATAATAATTAAAATAGTAATATTGAATATAATGTTTGTCCAAGGTCACCAAGCAATCCTTTCTAACTTCTTCTAGATCTAACCTGAGGCCAGTTAGTTATAGTTACACTACTAGACAATTACATTAAGAACAGAGCAAGAAAGAAAGATGGTCAGACAGAACTCATTCATTCATTTGTATGATGATAAGCGAAATGGCAATCACAATATTTCACACATTTTCCTCCCTTCTCCTTCTGAATAACATTGTGGAAAGATTGTAAGAACCAGAACTCCAAGATGTAAGTTGCTAGATAATGTCTGCTGTATATGACAGGGTACCCATGAAAGGGCATCTCAAGCCAAAAAGATAAGCTTTTAAATGAATGTTGTAGACATCATGGCCACTAGAACTGCAATCATAATTCACACAAAAGGACAGGATAGCTCAGAAAGAGCCAACAACAGAATGTTAAATGTGATACCTCTCTATAGGAATGACTTGACCAAAATGTGGGCTGGATAACCCCATTGCCTGTGATCCTTCCAATGAGAATGGAGGGGTCTGCCAAATTGTCTCTTCTAAGAAGTGGTAATAATATATAAACGTGTGTGTGTGTGTGTGTGTGTGTGGCCACCTGGGGTAATGATGTTCTCCCCAAATTCATAGACAATCTAACAAAAATCTGAATGCTAAGCATGGGGAACCACTTTTAAGATTCTTTGTTAGGAGAATCAAGAGACTCACAAAATGGTATAGACTATTGCTGTTGTCCTTGGCTACCTACCTGGATTAGAAGGTAAGACCCCCATTGCTTAAAAAGTATCAAACATTTTAGATGCAGAACTTGAAATAATTTAGGTGAAATTGTTCTGGAAGCCTTCTCCATTAGAATAAGCTCCCATAGCATCCAAAGGTGCCATGGAAGCTGCCAAAAGAGAAAGGCAATTAAAAGCCCTACACAGCTCCAGGGCTGTGAACCACAATAACAACCTGTAAGGCAAAAAGGGAAGAAACCCCCAGGGGTGGGATGGTAGTACTTATATCCCAGCAGTAACAAACAGCCACATAATTGGATTTAAGGTCCACTCAATGGAGGATAATTCATGCCTGCTTTTGTGATCCTAGCCAACTACTTGTGGTTAGTGAGGTCATGTACCCTAGAGAAGAACCTACTACTACTTTGTTTCTAAACCAGTGTAGTTCCAAATTGCTATCTAACACTTATTCTTGTACCCACAGCAAATGTAGCTCTCACCCCTATCAAGGAAGCCTCTTCTTATAAAAGATGGAGACCATCACAGAAATCCACAGCTGGTCAAACTATATAGAAAAACTGACTATTGGGTACACATTGGCAACCAATATTTCTAAAAGAAAACCCCTACACTCAGTCTCAGATTGGGCCAAACATGAACAAAGTAGGTATAACCAACCATGTATAGGTTTTTAATGTGAACCTACCTTTTTAAAACTTTCTTTATACAAGGCATTATGCTAAATTAAATTTATTTCCATCATAATTTCCTAATATTTATTTTAATTTTAATTTGTGGGTATACATTTATAGCCTCAGGATGTGTGTGTGTGTGTGCATTTCTGTGTGTGCCACACACAACCTTGAGCAAAGCTCAGTGAGTAAAATCATTGGTTCATACAGAAAGTGCACAGTAGATCCAGCTAAGAAAGTGCCAAAGTTTATTCTCCAAAGTGACTGCCTTCCCAGTTCAAGAGAAATAACTAATAATTCTGTGCCATGGTTTCCCCACCACCTACTAGTATCGGCATTATTTGTTCTAATATTTTGCTTATAGTGGGCTTTTGCTTGTTTTTGTTTTTTGTTTTGTTTTTTGGAAATGTGCAAACAAATTATCTTAATTGTTTTGTCAGGTTACCCAAGCCTCAGATTCCAAGAGAAATCTTGTTTCATAAACAAAACTCCAATAACTAGGTTCTGCCTTATAATAATGGTTATAGCCTTGCACTTAACTATTTTCTGTGATGTGGGCCTTTGAAGGCACTTTTAAAAATTTAAGTGACAAGTTCAAATATCCCCTAACTGGAGACCAGAGTCAAGAATTTTGTCCCTCAGTGTCATAGCACCCTTTCCTTACTCTTTGGCAAAGCTCTAAGATCAGTTCCTTTGGGGTATCTGGAACAGTTGTCTGTCAGTGGTTCATGAGAAAATTCAATCTGTTATTTGGAAAAATTAAACTCCAAAATTCCCTTTCTAATCATCAGGGATCCTTCTTGATATACAAAGAGAGGCAGCATTCAAAATGGGAATGTTAAGGTTTTATACAATGGGAACTTTTGAAATACCAAGTATGAAGACAGAGCATCGAGGGCATTTTAATTCTATCCAACACAATTCACTTGATGCTATCCAGCCACTACCACATCAATTACCCTTCAGTTCTTTTTCTTATAAGGCTTATCTCAATTAAGCTGTTTTCTCCTAGCTTTGAACTTTTTAGGCAAAAAAGAAAGATAAAGTCTGTGGGTTACTTTTATAATAAGTTATGTTCTTTCTCAATGAATTTTCCATGACATCTGTTTAGGAAAATCTCAGAATGTACCAAAATGAGATAATGACAGGGTTTTATATTTATCAAAGGCTGCCTTACCCGTGTACACAAATAAACCTAGTTGCCATTGCATGGAAGGACACTCGTGTATGCCCAAAGGCGGAGCCAGTGAAAGGAAACTGCTTCTAATAACAGCAAAGTCCCTGAATTCTCACCAAAACCCAGAGTCATCTGAGCATAGACATCCTGATATACCTATCAGTTTTATTCCCATTCTGTGATTATATTGTCTGGACTTAACTAGGTCTAGTTGGATTTGAAAGCACATTTAAAGAAGGTTCATCATGACAAGATGTCTTTGAAAAGGCTCCTTTTCATTCCTGAAGACAAAGCTTTGCTTTGAATTTTTTGTAGTAGGTTTCAATGTCCTGATTCAGAATTTGTTGGAAGCAGAGCTGAGACCCACCAGTAAGACTGTGACAAGTTCTTTAGCCCAGTGTGCCCTGGCTGATACAACAGGTATCAAACAATTTTGAGAGATATGTGTTTTGCTCTCTAGATATTTTCAAATGATACTTAATTTGCCTTTTTATAGGAACTCTACACACTAGCAGACATAACATGAGGAATGATTGTGATGTGACATACTCTTTTCCTCCTTCATGGTCACATTAACAGGGTAATTTTAAGAGCTCTCTGAACATCCCAATAGTGCTGACTTTAGGTGATACTTTGAAATATCTATGTGTACAGAATAGTATACCACTACCATCTGAAGTATCATTTTCCACAGTATCAAGAACCCTGGTCAATCACTGTTCAAAAATATTAAATGGAAGATCAGGCTGTCTATCTAGTTAGCATAGTACATGCCTAGTATGCATGAAATCCAGAGCTCAGTCCCCTGCACCACCTAAACTGGGTATAGTCATACACACCTCTAACCAGTACTTAGGAAATGGAGTCAGAAAGTCGAAAAGTTTAGGTCAACCTGAGCTACATAGGACCCCATCTCAAAATATTAAATAGAAAAAAGTCATAAATATGAAATTTACAACTTACTGTCATTATAGATGGAATAATAGTAGCTAGGCAGCTAATAATATTTTTAGACCTATGAGAAACTGTTGGGCAATGATGTGACATAAAGGAGATAATAAATAGCAAACATTATTGCAGTTCTTTTCGTAATTGTAATATTTATTTTGTAGGGGATGCACACGCCCTGACACACGTCAGAGTAGAGAGAACCCTTCCTGGAGCCAATTCTCTCCATGTACTATGTGGGTCCAAGGGGCTGAACTCAGGTAATCAGGCTTGACAGAAATTAACTTTATCAGCAAATTTACCTCGCTGACCCTCTCCTGTTACTGGATTTCTTATATTTTTATTAAATTAATCTATTTATATTTTAAAATGATTTTTTTCTCATTTTACATACCTATCTATCCCAATCATACTCCCTTACCTCCTCCAATGCCCCTAACTTCCCCCCACACCCCTCTCCACTCCTCAGAGAGGGTCAGGCTTCACATATGGAGTCAACAAAGTCTGACACATCACTTTGAGGCAGGACCAAGGCCCTACCCTCTATATTTAGGCTGAGCAAGGTATCCTTCCTAAAAGAATGGACTCTAAAAAGTCAGTTCAAGCAGTAGGGATAAATCCTGCTTCCACTGTCAGTGACCACAGAGACTGCCCCAACCACTACAGGCTGTAAACACAGTTCTTCCTAAGGTTTGTATTTGTAGAGTAGATTCCATTTTTAACTTATTTCAAATGAATTGTGTACTTATAAAGTCAGCTCTCCCTTCTGCTATGTTATACATTCTTTAAAGCTGCAATTGTGTTTATCGGATAAGTACTTAAAGTTCGATTAATGTGTTTTTTTCTATTTGTTCATTACTACATCTAACAATTTAAATAAGACAGATGTTCAGCAGCTATTTTGAAAGGATTAGTACTGCCATTTTGATGAAATGATTTATCGGGCCTCATTAAATACACTGTTGATGAGTTCAATTCTAAATATGAATTGGAGAACCTTCAAGCTATGAAGGTGATAGTGATTTTAGATGAAACCTCATGTTTCTCATGACAAAACTCAGAGAAGTTAATTGACTAGTTGTCTAGAGTTAGGTTGTGGCAGAACTGTGCCTAGAACCCAGGTCTGTAGAGCAGACTGGGTACAACATCCATTACATCCCTGTCACACCACCACTTGAATGTATCTTACATCCAGGACTCAAACATAAGAAAAGATAGGGCCAGATAGCTCATTGGTCAAGAGCCCTTGCAGAGGACTGGAGTTTGGTTTTTAGTACTCTTATCTGGCACTGCACAATAGCTTATAACTCTAGCTCCAGAGATCCATGCCTTCTTCTGACTTCCTTGGGTGCTCTACACATGTACATGAACACACAGAGCTGCATATAATACTGCTTTGAGTGGTTGCGCTCTGGTATAAGTAAGTAGACCCATGAATTCCCTATAAAGTCCATGAATTAAATGGATATCTCTGTCTTCTGCCATCTAAATACCTAAAATAATCATTTGAGTCAGGAAAATAGTTTATTTATCTCATGGCTTTTGGATTCTCAGTCCATAGCTGATTGGCAGCTATGCTTCGGGTATATAAGTCTGTAGAGCATTACACTGTGAGGAAGTCAGACATAGGCCCTTCACTGCATGGTGCCTGGACAGCAACGAGAGGAGGAGGATAAGATCTGAAGGTCTGCTTCAAAAACACACCCCTAAGGACCTAACTTCCTTCCAGTAAGCCCCACCTCCTAAAGACGCCACTCCTTCCCAGGAGGATGTTCATCAAACCTTTAATACATGGATCTTTGGGGGAAACCATCCAAGCCAATACACCCTTCAAAGAAAAGTACAGAAATTCAAGTGGGCAGATATAGCCAGCAACAATTAGTACCAGATAAGGAGCTTAATAATTAAACTGAAGACTATCTTGCTTAAGAGAGAACAGGTTTTTAATGTGGACATGTGTTATATGACAGAACTTTTCCTAAAAGATGTGATGTACTCATCTACTCACCCCAGATAAGGAACCCACAACTGACCAAAGTATGGATACCCATCCAGCTTCATGAATCCCTGACTATTATTGGGGTTACTTACAGAAATATGGGTGTGGGGTTACTTACAGAAGCAGAAATGATTCCAAGACAGATGTACCACTAATGTCTACCCCTACATAGATGACATCTAACAAAGCTGGGAACCTGGGGCACACTGCACAGCCTGCAGGTAGCTCAACAGATTGGGAAGTATCGATTCCAGGTTCCTCCATTAGTCTAAACCTCTCCCAGGCAGCTCAGCCAGTTTCTGCTTCTTGCAGGCCAATCAATGATCTGGTCTCAGTCTTCTTTGTAGTTTTGCTTCTCTGAAATTCTTCTTTGCAGCTTGGCTCTCCTCTTCTGAAAGGGACTCTCAACCTTCATTGCTTACTCAGTCAGGGAGAGGTCCAGTGAATTCTGTCAGTTTCAGGGACTTCCTAAAGCTCTTTTGAGTTGTCCACCATCCTGTATAAGAAGCTCCCTGCAAGATGGAACGCTCCAATCTCAGAGGAATGTGTTCATTAGACAAAAGCATGCTGTATCCCACTTCTACAGTAGTATAGGAAGATGAAGAAGAAAGGATAGGAAATCAATTTTGCCCATGAGCTGGCAAGGAAACAAAGATTATTTTATGTCTAGAAAACAGGTTTCCTTCTTCAGTGCCCTTGGTCTATCCAGGATATCTTTGTGTTTGCAATGTCAGAATCAGTAAGGGAGAGAGATGGAGACAGTCTAGAGTCTGGCAGCTACTTATGTCTTATTTCAGATGATGATAATTGACATCTGTAGGATATAATATTTGAGAGATCATAATGATATCTTATTAACTAGACAACAGTGAATAAATGCTGGTACGGGAAACCAAAACAACAGTCATATAAAACACCCAGTCAGAGACTTCACAATCACAAACTTAACCCCACACACTTTCTCAGTTTCTATTCACATGTAACACTAAATAGCCAACCAATTGTCCATTTTCTATCTTTCAAAGTCAAGCGTTCTATGCGTCCTTGAACATTTATTCTATAACCTCATACACTTTTAGGTTTTTCTTTATCGAATGTCTTTTTTTTTCTTTAATTTAAGCTTGTATGCTACTGGCCACCATTGAGGGAGGCCAGGGCAGAGGCAGAAACAAGAAGGTCAGAATTTCTGGAAACCCTCTCTCCCCGGAGCTGGTTTGGGTCATTATGCTTATGACAGCTTCAGAAAATCAAACTAGGTCAAGGTAGATATAATAATAATAATACAAGTTTTACATATTGTTTTATTTATTAACTTATAATTCTCTCACAATTCTAATAATTGGGTCTTTCTGCTCAGCTATGATGAACACTGACTAATCTTTCAAGGAACAGAGGTTGATTCCCAGTGCCCAAATGGCAACTCACAGCCATCTGTACCTCAAATTCCACGGGATCTAATGCCATCTTCTTGCCTCCATAGGATCTAGAAATGGACATGACAAATACATATGTAAATGAAAGGCCATGCACATAAATTTAATTTTAAAAAATTAAGATGGTAACCAGCTACTAAATGATAATTTTCAGTGTTGGTTTCTTGACCTCTGATCAAAAATCGTAGATTATTCCAAGGTACCATATTTATTGTCTTCCTTGTCTTAGATAATTAAAAAAACAACATATGTGAGCTGCCCCACTTTCTGTCCTTTTATGATCCAGTTTCACACACTCTTCGTCCTGTGATGATCAAGGGCCTTCTGCTGGCTTGTCCCTCATCTATCCTTATCTGAAATCAGGGGTTTAAGTTTCAGACAGCTGTTATTACCCAGAAGCAATGCCCTAAAGCCAACATCAAAAACCAACATATCTTTTTACAATGTTTACCTATAATTTATTGGAGATTTTTGTTTGTTTTGTTTTTCCTTTTGTTTTCATGTCTTCAAAGACCCAAAAGCAGAAAAGACTTTGGCAAAATAGGTTATGATTGAGTTCCAAATTCTAACCCTTATTAGTAACCGGAGCAGATGGTAATATTAACTAACAGAATTTTTAAATTGCGCTCTGCCAAAAGAAATTTTTGAAAATGATGTGAAAGACTTAAAATTCGTATCTTTTGAATTGAGCAGTGGTGGAACTCTGTCTGTGAAGTTTGTTGCTAGTACAACCCAAAACAGGGAAAGGGTGCACTGGGCAGGGTTCTTGAAATGGAGCAGAACAGTTTTTTTTTTCTGCTATGGAGATCAAAGGAGATTTCACAAGTGGGCACAGGAAATAATCTAAAGAAAGTGATTAATGCATTCCCACCTCTGTGTTTCCCATTGCCCCTTTAACCCTCACATTGCTTCTTTACTTAAACTTACATGTATCATTGAAGTGGCAGGAGCTTAAAAAATAATTTTACATCAAATAAAGGGTTGCCAAATATTGATAAACTCCTAGAAAATATTCTAGTTTAGTTGAGCTCAAAAACTGGCCCAAGATGAGAGAATTTGTTTGATTGTTGATTGCTTGCTTTTACGAACCTGCAGCAGGTTTGGAAATAGAGTTTGATCCCATGATACAATCTTGGATTTCTCTTTCTGTATGTCTGTATGGTTATTATCAGGGCCCTTGGTTAAGAAGAAAAGAGTTTAGCATCCACTTTGGTCCACCTTTCCCACTGTTATTTTCCTTTCCCCCCTTTCTCTTAATTTTTCAGACTTACCTATGTTATTCATGTGCATGACCATTTTGTCTGCATACATGTGATGTGAATGCCTGGTGCTCATGGACGTCAGAAAAGGATGCTATATGCTCTTTCAAAGAACACAAGTTCAATCCTCAGAATCCATGACAGGCCCCTCACAACCACATGCAGTTTTAGTTCTAGGGAATCTGGTTTTATATTTTGAGCAGAATCACTCCACCCTCTACTCCTCCCAGATCTACTCCCTCTCCTCTTTCCACCTAATTCTGTGCCCCCTCACACTATTTTAAAATTAATCCTTAAATCAAATGTACGCCACTCACAGACTCCTGGCCATATGGCCTTCCACTGGACTGTTGTCAACCTGCTAGGAACTATACCTTCAAAAAATATCTTCCTCTCTCTAGTGCTTTCAATTACTAATAGTGTCTTAGCTTTGGTGGAACTTAATTCCCCTCTTTCTTCTTTATGCTGTGATTTTGTCTAGCTTCAACTTTCTCTGGTATATGTAGCCTCAAGTGCTGTGAGTTTATAAGCACAGCTGCCCTACTGTGTGTTTAGAAAACCCCATACCCCTGTAGTTATTCACCAATTCTGGATCTTACAATCTTTCCACCTCCTCTTCTACAATAGCCGCCATGCCTTGGGAGGTGGGCGCATGCTGTAGATAGCCTGTTTACGTTTGAGTATTCCATAATCTCTTATTGGTTCCAGTTCTGCTCTATGTATTAATTACTATCTCCTGAGAAAACAGTCCTGATGAGGTTTGGAGATATACTAATTTATGGATATAACAGCAAATGATTAAGATTCAGTTTAATACTTGTCCAGTTAGCACAATAATAGCAGTAGGTTCTTCCCCAGGGCTTATGACCTGTGTCTCCAGAGAGTCTTAGCCCCAGTAATGGTGTCACATACAGGTTTCATCTTGTGGAGTAGGCTTTAAATACAATCAAAAAATTGGTTACTCCTATGATATCCATGCCACTATTGCACCAGAAAGTATGCCTTGCCAGGCTGGCAATTACTGTAGTTTGTAGGGTTCAAATCTCAATAAAATTAATGATTCCTGTTCTCCTCTAGTAAGTGTCATAGCACTTTCTAATATCGTAAAAGACAGCCAATAGGGGTGAGGCTTCCAGGTCAGAGCCCACTTAGCTTCATTTTTGTGATTCAAATATATGATGTTTTCAGCAACAGAGTCATACCATAAAATCAAGTTCTGGAGAGTAAGCAAGAACCTGCCAATATTCTGCAACATTTGGGAGCCTACAGGACTTCATTAGCCAACAACTCAAAAAAAGATAACCATACTTGACACTAGGCTTGTTTTTTTGTTTGTAGTGTCTAATAGGCCACTGTTGCCCCCATCATATGCAGTACATTCTATTATTTTTAAAGCCAGTTTTAAGCTAGATAATGTGATTTGCACATTTTTCAAATTGAGATTTTTAGTATAGTTTGCACCTTCTTAACAGTCTTTCAAAAAACAAAATAAAATTATAAATTCTGATGAAATTCAACATAGTGGTTTTTTTCTTTTATGGATTATTGTGTTGACTCCATGTCTAAAAAAAAACTTCACCCCAACCTAGATCCTAAAATGTATTTCCTTTGCAATATTCTAAAAGTTGTGGGATTTTACATTGTTAATTTAAATCTATCTTACAATCTAATTTGTGTTTTTGTTAGTGAATTGGTTTGAAATGTATTTATTTGCCCTGTGGATATCTATTTTTTGTTGTCTGTTTATTTTTCAAGACAGAGTTTCCCTGTGTAGCCCTAGCTGACCTGGAACTTGCTCTGTAGACCAGGCTGTCCAGGAACTCACAGTGATCCACCTGCCTCTGCCCCCTGAGTGCAACAACACCATCTAGCTGTCTAATTTTTATTCCTTGAGAAAGAACATATTTTAAACATCATCATTCCCCACTCTCTCATGCCAACTCCTCTGTGAGCTCCAAGCACAATGACCTTCTCCCAACTTCATGTCTTTTTTTAAATATATAATCCATCAAACACGATAATTGTTGCCCACAGATGAATGGATATTAGGCCATCCACTGAAAGGCCAACCTACTAGGGACCACACCCTTAAAGTAGACTGATTCTCCCTTCCATAGAAGTCAGCATCTGTCACTATCTCCTCAAACAAGGAGAGAGTTCCCTGTGACCAACTCTTCCCCATGCTGAAATGATGATTGGCTTAGTCTTGAATAGGCAACCACAGCTTCTGTGAGTCAACAAATAAGTCTAATTTTTTAAAATACTATACGTTGAAAAGATTGTCACTGAGTTTTGTACAAGTGTTTTTGCTGTTTCCTTGTAGACTGTGTCTATACTTCATTCATATGAATATTTCTCTAATGATATTCCATTGGCATTGATATATCTCCAATAATATCATACTCTGTTGATTACTGTATCTATATAAGTGATAATGTCAGATGGAATGATCCCTAACTTCTCCTTTTTCAAATTGTTTTACCTAGTACTAGATTTTAGGATAAGTTTTGAACCACTTTAAATTTGTGACAACACAAGCCAAATAAACTCACAGCTAGTAATTATGGAGAAGATGGTAGGCTTTTGATTTCATGTGGCTGAGTTCAGAACAAAAATGATAGCAGAAGTAAACATTTTACACTTCTATATTTTCCAGATAAGAAATGGGAACAAACTGATGCCTAAGCTCATGGATGGTCTTTTCTATGTATACAGTCTAAACAGTTTTGTTACAAATTAAAGGGGAAAGATGCTTACCTGTAGCACATTATTTCAAAACAGAAATTGTTAAGGATACACGCTGTCTTCCACTATGAAATTTGTAGTTAATTATCCCAGGCAATTTTCCATAACTATTCCTTTTAGTCTCCCTTATGTGATATGTCTCTTTCTAGCCAAGATATTAATGGTTAGAATTCATTCCACAATCAGTGATGGTACTTCAATTTTGGATAAAGTATGTATTCACAGGGATTTATCTTCACATAGTTCAGTCATTGAATATTCTGGATAAATGTCACAGAAATCAATCTAACCTGAATTTTGTAAATTTATGTTATTCTCCTCAATAGATCCAAATACACGTGTCTTTGTATACATGAGAAGCTTTGTTTAAAATTTCAATACTTAATTGAGAATATGTCATCAGAAACACAGAAGAAATGTCAGTGACCGCATGACATGCTTATCAAATTATCAAACTTCTGAATCCTTCATTTTAATAGGAATTTCAATTTATGGAATCCTTAGCAACAAAGAACAAGTCTAAAATATTTACATCAACAATAAAGCTTCCAAAATGAAAAGAACCCAAATAGTCTATGATCTGAATTCTATGCTCACATTATTTTGATTTAAATGTAAATTTGATGTAACACGTGGAATGTATTTCACAGAAGAGAATTTAGTCCAGAGAAAGACACTGCATGAAGTCTACATTCCTGCTTTGGAAACTTGTTCCCTGTTCTTGAGTAAACACCCAGAACATCAAAGTCAGTGTGAGACTTCCTGAAATCCATGGAACTCATGCAAAGTGCAATCTCCCAAGATGAATAAGAATTGGCTTCCAGATGTAAATTTTTAGAGAATGAGGTTTTTTTTTTTCCTAGTACTTCATAAAAAAAATAAAATAAAATAAGCAAATCTCCCTCCTCTCTTTTATCTTTAGTAGCTTTCTTGTCAGGCCCATGGCTTTGCTTTCCACCTGCTGCTTTCCTGACTCCGTGTCTGAATGAGGACTCTCACACGAAGGTCAGGTGGGAAAATCAGGTGGTGTGACAGGAAGATGGAAAATCTGCCTTAGTGTGATACTCATTGGCTACCTCTTGGAAATAGTTGCATATAAAATTGTACCCACTACAGCCTGCATTTAAAGTCAGTGACATGATTGACATGACTGTACATGAGGCTAGCCCAACACCATGCTCCGATCCTCATTCAGATAGGAGATTTCCCAGATGATACATACAAGCATAGAAACTGGAGCTCACACATTAAAAGACATTGTCAAAACACACCAGCATACAGGGTATGTTGCAAGAGTAACAGAGTAGAGAAGATAACTAATGTCTTAGGCTCTGGAAGTATTATTTTGCAAGATTTACCGCAATAGTTCTCTATTAAGGGCAATTTGCCTCCCAGGAACCATTTGGCAAAGCTTACGGACATTTTTGGTTGTCATAGTCGAGAAGACTCAGTGTTGTGGGGCAATTTACTCCCATCTAGTGTGAAGAGGTCAAGGATGCTACTAAACATCATACAATGAAAAAAATTATTTTCAAATGTCAATAGAGGCAACAGTGTGGGGGGACAGCTGCATTAAAATTTCAAATTGTGCAGATATACAAATGAACTTTAAAAGGGTCTATGTCAATGATTGAGTTTATTTTGGGGAAATTATCAGATATCTCTAGTTAAGAAAGGGACATTCTTGACACCTCACTTCTCCAACGTATCAGTGAATACGTTCCAAGGTTTCTATTGCCACATCGTAAAAAATATACTTTTTATTTCATTTCCCGAATGAACAAAAATGAGAAAATTGTGAGTTGCCTCAATAATTTCCAGAAGATGTCAGTAACCAGATCATAACACTCTTCTTCATTTGAGAAAAATCAGCAAATGTCAGGAAATTTCCTTATTTGGCAAAACTAAGAGCCTGCAGACAAGTCCACTTTCAAACCACTATGTAAAATTATTTCATGAGACTTTGGTGTGTCTCTCCAAGTCTTGAAGGAATTACCATGTTGAAAAGCCATAAATGTGGTGCAATAAAATCAACATTATTTTTAATTACTTCCTCTCAGCATTATCACATGCATGTAGAGGAAAAGAAAAGTATGCCGCAAACCAGCATCTATGGTTCCAAATGACTCTCTACTGTCAACAGTTCTCATCCTAAGGTGTTTTTACATGGAGAGAAAACAAATGGAGGAGAAGATCTATTATCTAACGTATGCTCCTGAAACTTTATAACAAACCCTCTTCACCCTTGGTAATATCCCTGCTTCCAGGTGTGACTGGTGATGTGGAAGAGTAAACCTGCAAAGCTAGTCTTTAACTGTGGAAGTTAAGTTTTTCTTCACCATAGCCAGGATGTTTGGACCATGAGACTGCATCAAGAATAATTCTAGGAACTCATTCAATTCTATCTTCTTTCCAAAACTGAAATTTGGATTAGTAAAGACACAAACTTAAAGATGTCCATCTCTATAAATTAGTATAAAACATTTAAAGATTTTAATCAACACTAAATATTTGAAGGTGCTAAACACATTTATCAATGAATTTGGATTAAGATGTATCTATGGATGGTTCCTTGTGAGTAGATAATTCTTGTCTGGCATGATTCGTGGTGTGTGTGTGTGTGTGTGTGTGTTGGTATATATGCAAGTGATGTGATATATCTGTGTGTGCACATGTGTGTACAAATATGTATGGTGTGTTTGGGGTATGTGTGCTGGTAGAAAGACCTCAGGGAAGTTTGTATATGGGAAGTGTGATCTGTGGGTTGGGAATTGTAATCTCTGTGGTGTGAATGTAATGTATCCTTGTGTATGTATGTACAGGTGTGCTAGCCTGTGTAGGCATTTATGGAAACCAGAGACTGACCTAAAAAAAAATGGGCTCCTTGATTATTTTTCCACATTAATTTTGAGTTTTTTCAGTAAAACTGGATCTCACAGTTTCAGCTATAGTGACTAGTCAGTGATCCCTGAAGATCCCCTTCTCTCCTTTATTCCTGTGTTGGAGTGACAAGCATGGACTGTATTGGTAGTGTAGATCTAAATTCAGATCTTTATCCAAGTACTTTAGTCCTTGTGTCTATGATAACCTGTTCTTACCTTTGTTTCCTGATTTCATCTACAACTACAACTGAATGCACATGATACAAATGGATTCATTCAGTTCCTGAGTTTCACTTTTCATCTTACTGGCTCTAAACCAAGAAATTATATTTGGGCATTCCATTTTCAGAAACTGTGGTCACAATTGGCATAAGAATTTAACTCTGAGATCAGGATAATAAATTTCTTGCTGTAAGGATTGTGAATTGAAAGAATACAGAGACCCAGAACTGACAGGTGTGTGTGTCATGGCTTCTTTACATGACTATTCAAAATAAAATCAAATGAGCAAACAGAACTTAGGAGAAAACAAAGCAATATAAGTAAAATTATTAAGTGAAGGTTTTATTTGGCATAAATAATCCCTTTTCAATTTTATTATTCAAAATCGTTCTGTGTTCCCTTCTTTCTCCCGGTTTTAAAATCAACCACACTGGATGATGCATGTGGTAGAGATGACATTGTATTTTACAATTTACCAAGGTCATTTGACACTAATTGGTATCATTTTATTATGACTTCAGACCAGGGCTCCAAACATGATCCCTTCAAGACTCAGAACAAAGTTAGGCTTCCTTTTGAGGATGATTTCTTATTCCTAAAGCCATTAAAGGACATGAAAGCACATTTTCAAGTTAGAAAAGCTTGAAACATAGGTGATATGTTCATACACTAATCATAGACGATATGTTCATAAACCAATCACAGGTAATATGTTCATACACCAATCATAGATGATATGTTCATAAACCAATCACAGGCAATATGTTCATACACCAATCATAGGTGAAATGTTCATAAACCAATCATAGGCAATATGCTCATACACTAATCATAGGCAATATACTCATACACCAATCAAGTATAGTTTGTTGGTAAAATGATTCCTTAAATATTTACAAGACTTTAGGTTTGATCATGTATGTGTATCTCTCTCTCTCTCTCTCTCTCTCTCTCTCTCTCTCTCTCTCTCTGTGTGTGTGTGTGTGTGTGTGTGTGAAAGAGAGAGAATATTTGCAGAAGATATATTTTACTAATTATTATTATTAGTTTATTTATATGCTATATGTACTGTGCAATTGTATTCTTGGGAGTTAACTTTAAACTATGCAACAACTGAAATAAAACTTCAAATTACTCATTAATGGGTCTTTCCAGAGGCCAAAATCCTCGCAGAGACTTTTAAACACAAACTTCATTGGATGATCTGCTTTCTCGCCCTGTGGCCCCACATGATCTACAGAGTCTCCCTTATAACAATGTGTCTTCCACCTCAAAGCACAGGCATCAACGGCACCAGGTAAACAAATGGTGTACATTTTCACCCGAGTACATTTTCTGTCCAAGAAAGAACAATAAAACCACATACTACAACTGTCTAGAAACCCAATGTCCTCTCTCTATATATATTGAGCTACTGTTTCAACATTCAATAGCCAGTCAATTAGAGAAACCATTATAGCTTCTCTCTGCAGCACTACATGAAGGAGAGGAGAATGAATTGGACCTTGAGTGCAGTTCAATAAAATGAGAAATAAAATTTGCTGGGATTCACTTCACTGTTGTGAGGAATTTGGGAAGAAAAGGATTCACCCATTTATTGGTCTGTAGTGGGATAATAGGGAAAGGGTTTTAGCAAGAGGTATGTAGAGAAAAACACGTACATGACAATCTTCTATCAACCTACCATCTATTTTCTGTTAGTCTGCTTGTCTGTCTGTCTGTCTTCTATGTGCTTGTCTACCTATGTCTTTTGTAGGGAGCTGGGAGAACACAGAAAGCATAAGAAAACCATTATCCCCAAATGTCTTTAATCAGATGATAGTAAATATATATCATGCAAGCAGGTGTCCTTTATCACAGTAGAATGTGTTTTAGGCACTTTTGAATAATTTGTTTCTCTCTCTCTCTCTCTCTCTCTCTCTCTCTCTCATAAAAATTGGTATCACTGTATAAATGAAGAAACTGGGGCCCTGTTGGCTGTTGGGTGAAGATTATGGGCTAAGCCTTGGGTTGGAATGACATGACAGTTGCTCTTTCTAATATCCCACAACTTCTAAAACAGGTTAAATCTAAGTTCTTTGCCATTTCACAGGGAGTGAAATCTTCAGCTTAATTATTGTGTGTGTTTATGGATGAAGAAAGCTATAACCTCCTTGTAAAATACATTAATTAAACATAAACCTAATTCACACAAAAGCAAATACCACATAGAGTCCTACAAAAGTGGGTAAGCCTTGTTAGCTGCTTTACAAGCTATTCCTAACCCCATATCAGAAACAAGAGAGGGGATTCTGGGAGAGACTCTTCAAAACTGAAGATGTCAAGTTGCCCTGGGTTGGTCTTAGCCAACAGCATTTTCTCTTCTTTTCCTCTCAAGAATTTTCACCTTGCAGATTCTCAGAGGACATCATTTCCCATAGACACATGTCCTGGTGGACACTAGCTGACATTCACAGAGCTTCCTAGACTCTGACTGTCTCCTTGGACTTTACAAGTCTGATATTTCTTAGTCCCATCTATAGCATCTGTCCTGACCATGAAGATCTTACAAAATGTTTACTGATTTGGAGAGGAATTTTGAGAACTTCAACATTTAGAGAGTCTCTAATTGTTGTTACGATATGTGATTATATGATGGAAAGGGGGGCTGGAGAGATGGCTCAGGAGTTAAGAGTGCATATTGCACTGCACAGGACCTGAGTTCATTCAGTTCTCAAACCCACATCCTACAATACACAACCTTCTGCAACTCCAGCTCCAAGGGAGTCAGTGCCTCTGTCTTCCTCGGAAACCTGTACTCACATGCAAATATGAGCATACAGATGCACATAAACCTTAAAAACAGAAGCAAAAATATTTTTGTTTATTCATGATTTTCCCATGTGGTTTCTCAAAATTCCCCCAAAATATAGTAATTGAAATTCTTTCTTTGGAAAGCTCCATCACAGACTTGATAGCTTTCTAAGGATATCCTTTAAAAATAGCATATAGATATAAGTATATAACAACAATTAGTAGAGAAAAAATGATATGAATTAGAGAGCAAAGGGGGATTCACAAGGGAGTTTGGAAGGAGCCAAGTGAAGGGAACAGCTACATTATTATCATTTCAAAAAATTAAATAATTTTTAAAAATAACAGAATGGGACTTGATGACTGCTCTATAAAAGATTCTAGAGACAATGCTAGCATCTCTTCAATATAATATATTTTAAAGACCACTTGGTTCAAACCTGTAGTGAAACTCTTGCATTTTGTTGTCATGTTAGAATACAAGAGAGGAACAGGCTAACTTGAAAAACAATTATTCTCATCTCTTAGAAAGATATGGCTTCAAACTCTAATGAAAACAACTTCCATTATATTGGACAAGATAATATTAATATTGTTAATGTTCTTTATCTAAATAAAAATAACATCCATCTAGAAAATAATCCACCCAACATTAAAAGTTCTTATGAATCATTTTCTTAATTTTTTCCATCTGGCCATTTCCAAGAAAAAGCTTCTCAGGATTTCCAAGTAACACATATATCAAGCTAGGTAAATTCTATTTACACAACTACACACACACACACACACACACACACACGCATACACACACATAATAAAATAAAATAAAACAAATCTACTGAAGAGAATAAAATGTACTCTTCAGTTTGTAAGAAGCAGATTTTTCTCCACCAATTCTGTCACAATTTATGAGCTCATTTATGACTGAGGTCATGCAAGTAGATCAGAATAGATGCACCATGGCCACAATGGCTATGAAATATCTGCAGCATCTATGACAGTCTTGGTCAAAATCAGGACTGGTGGCAATATGAAAGACTAGTTATTCTGGTATGAGCAATTGTTAGACACTGACTGCCCCTGTTACCTTGATGATTTTATAAATACCTATGTAACATTATTTTCTCTATATTTATATTATCCAAACCAATAATGGCATTGGTTTTATAGGGAAAAAATATTCCTCTTTGACTATCCATTATCAACTCATTTGAAGGAATAAATATACCATAGAAAATATCTATCACACTCAGTACGGGAAATCCTTATCTCTAATACTGCCTTCCCCTACCTCATTCCCTTACTCATGTAGTTGGTAGTCTCATTATTATAACGGTGGTACTCAACATTTCTAATCCTGGGACCCTTTAATACAGTACCTCATATTGTGCTGACCCCAACCATAAAACCTTTTTTGTTGCTATGTCATAACTGTAATTTTACTACTGTTATGAATCATAATGTAAATCTCTATGTTTTTTAATGGTCTTAGGTAACCCCACGAAAATATCTTTTGACCTCCCAAAGGGGTCATGACTCACAGTTTGACTAACAAGGAATCAGATAAAATAAAGCCAAGCCAAAAGATTCCTCCACTGTCATCTTATCACAGAGGATACTCAGAATGTCTTCCCATTCAGCTAAACTTATTCATGGTGAAGTTTATACCTAAGGGTTCTTTGAGTAGTAGACAATGACCAGATTCAGTAGAACTTCCTTAGATGTTGTTGAGTCTCTTTCTGATTCCGTTTCTAGTGAATATCATCAGTTCATATACACCTGGGTTAGACATATGTGTATATATAGTAGCATATATATATATATATATATATATATATATATATATATATATATATACTTTTACCTCCCAGGATGCCAGAATCATCCAAAACATAGCTTAAGGATTACAATGAGTTTTATTGTATATATTATTAAACTATTAACCTTTTGTTTTTCAATGCACATTGCTTACTAAAATTGCAGTAGCTACCATTGCACCAAGCATCCACTCAATATTAGTGCAGATCTATTGTAGTCTGATCGGGAGAAATCTGGACGACACCAGCAGACAAATCACAGTACATGAAGAATCAAGTAATGGTCAAAACTCCTTAAACGATATTTCCCATTACTTGTCAATAGTATTACTGGTAAACTTGTCACAGGAGTGAAATTCTGTGCTCTTCCAATGAGTATTAGGAGTACTGTCACGGTTTGAATGAGAAATGTCCCCCATAGTCCATATATTCGAACACTTGGTACCCAGACAGTAGCACTATTACTGGGAGCAGGCTTGGAGGATTTATAGCCTCACCCACTTCCAGTTTTCTTCCTCTGCTTCCTGCACATTCACAGTGATGTAATCGCTTTGCTTCCTGCATATTCACGGTAATGTGATCTCTTAGCTTCCTGCTTTGGAGCCTCCCCTAACATTATTGACTCTCCCACTGGAATTGAAAGCTGAAGTCAACTCTTCCACTGGTCACTTCTGTTCGTGATGCTGGATCACAGAAACAGAAAAATAATGAATACAATTATCATCTAAATGCACATAGCTTTCACATTTTCTCTGTGTGTGTTTTCTTCCCACAGAATAAGAAGGAGAGATATTTTGAAGACAGTTTTAATGTGTGTAACATCTAACCAGGAATCATGCATGATTCTCTTGAGTCACAGCCCCATCTTAGGTCATGACTGTGACATCTATCTGTAGTGTGATTTCTAATTGGTCTTAAGGATAAAATCCAGAGTTAGATATTGTGGTATCTGTGGAAAGATCAGAGAAGTAAAGGAGCCAGGCACTAGAGAGACCGTTTACCTCTACAGAATCCTCAGACCAAAGTGAGCAAGATCCTGTCTCCACAAATCCTCAGACTGGATGCCCTGAGCGCCTGTCTCCTCCTGCCTTATATTATTCTCTTCACCTAACCATATCCCTTCCTGCCTCCACCTCCCTAGTGCTGAGATTAAAGACATGCATGATATGAGCAGTTCTTTGAGGAAATCACCAAAATACAATGCTGCACACCAGATTATAGCTTCAGCACCTGGTAAATCATTTTTAAATCTCTATTTCTCCTACTGGAACCCACATTATCAAGCAGGATGCAAGAAACAGAATCCAGGGTACAGAAGTTGAAGATAAAATTTTTCCTTACCACATTTAGACTCTGACACCCAAGGCAGGAGTGGACAAGACATTTGCATTTTGGTTCTGTGTACAAATTATAGATTATGGGGAGACTTTTGTCTGCTACAAAAGTCAGAAGAGTCAACACACAACTTCATCATACTACTGTTTTATTGTTGTTTTGTTAAGTATAGCCATTTCACATTTTTTTCATTGTAAGTCTCAAAGTATTCAGATCACGGAGTTTACAGGTTTCTCAAATCACATACAAATAGATTCATGGCTTATGATAAATAAGAGAGTTTATTTTTTCATACATGTAATTAGTTTGAGAACTCATAGATATATACAATGAAATATGACATATCTACTCCCCATATGCTCCTTCCGAGTACCACCAGATCCTCCATAACATGTCCTCTGTCACAGTCATACCTTTTACTTTGGTTTTTTTTTTTTTTAAATAGTCTACTATGTCCATTCAGTCCTACCCACACGTACACAGATGTGGGCTGTTTCTAGGACCATAGGTAACTTACCAGTAGCAAAACTTCCACAGAAGAGCCTCAGATCAGGATGGGACCTGGTGAACCCACCCCCAGTCCTAGGCTGGAAGTTTGATTGACTTGATCACATGCAGTTCTAGCCCAGGCAACCAGAGCTCCAATGAGTTCGTGAGTTCCCTAGCCCCACCGTGTCCAGAAGACAGCATTCCACAGCTCTCTGCCGTGTTCTCATGTCTTGTATTCTGCTCTTTCTTCTGCTATAATCCCTAAGCCTTGTTGTGGAGACATTGGGAGGAAAAGATATATTTTATTTTGCCCTATTTTATTGTCCTGTTCATAGTATTACCAACTGTGAAGGACAATTAATCCTAAAATGATCTTTTAAAAGTGTTAATAGTTTCTTATGATTTAATAAGCAAAATGGTAAAAGTTTAATGATCTCTTGTTAGAATAATTAATCACCTTTTGTTTAGAATATTTATTATTTATATTTGCTCACTTAATAAGTTGGCTATAACATTAAACATTGAACTTACTATCTTCTCACAAACTTGTGGAAAGTCATAAGAAAAGACAACTCCTTCTTGCTTTCATAAAATTATTTCTATAACCTGTAGTTTGTCGATAATTTGAGACAGAGTCTCCATATTTACTGGCCTGATTCAAACTTTCCATGTAACTCAAGTTGGATTCAAAGTCGCCATCTTCAGAGTTAATTTTCTGAATGCTGAAATTATCATGTGAAGCTTTTAACCTAAGAAATTTTATGTGTATTGGAATTTCAGTTATAAAACCTATCTTTCCTTTTGATTTCTGCTATTTGGGGGGGAAATGCCTTCCTTTCCTTCTTTCTTTCCCCCTTCTTTTCTTTCTTTTTTTTTCCTTTTTTTTTGTCATTGGGTTTCTAACACTTAAATGTTTGATTGTTTCTTCCATCTTGAGTTTATTTGTCTAAGACTGGGAATCTGATAAGCATGGATCGAGTATACAGGAACGTCTGGGGAAACCTACTGTTTCTATGACTACATCACTTTTAATCAATACTTACAACCCAGTTTAAAGCACAATTGTCCTTACTCTCTACTAAAGGATGAAGCAACTTTCAATAATAAATTTTCTTATTCATCTTCCCTCCTTTTCCTTAGCCACAGCCTGTCCCTACTATCATTTACACTTCATCCATTGTCATGGACGCAAATGGTTCTACGATTTGTTAATGGCCAAGAAAGGCCCTCACCTCTGAATCACTTTTTCCCCAAACATAAATCCCTGGGCCAACAAAGAAAAGTGGTATTTTTCCATCTCCATAATTCCTGTTATTTTAAGTCTATCCTTTAACCAAAGTGGCTTTGTGTTTCTTTTTCCTTGATAACTCACAGGTTCAAATGTAAGAATTTATTATTATAAGGAACAATTATGAGGTTCAAAGCACGCTGTGTGCATTCCATGCTCCTAGCTTCTGGTCCTGATATACGGAATGAAATACTTGTGGTTTGTCTACTCGCATGAAATGGATGGGCTCCAATGGCTGGTGGTGAAAGGCTTAATGAATGTCTGCCTTCGTCAGACCCAACAGGGGCCGAGTATCATGGGAGGTCGCCCAAGTGTTGCATTGCAGCATCTCAAAAACAAACTCTGGCTGTCTCACGTTTTCATTCCAGCTGCTCTTCAGCATCAACAATGGCAACCGCCTAAAGGGGGGAAATGGCTTTGCTGGTTTCTTGCTTTAAACACCATCCTGGGGTTTAAGATGTCAAGATATCTTTTGTTTTCCACTGAACTAGACAAATGACTGACCTTTTTGAACAGCGCTGACATTTTGCTTCTTTCAGTGCCGTGTGTTCAGCATTTTGATAACTCTCCACTCATAAAACCTCTCTAATTTAATGAGATAATACATTCCCTTAGCAAAACAAAGAAATAAAATTAAAAAACAAAAGCAGAGCATGACTCTTTTTCTTTAAACATTTTTTTTATTTCATGTGTGAGTATTTTGTCTGTGTGCATGTATGTGTCCCACATACATACACTTCCTGCAGCGGCCAAAAAGGGTCACCTGGAGGTGGAGCTACAGATGGTCCTGAGCTGCCATGATAGTGCTGAGAATCAAATCCTGGTCCTCTGCGAGAGCATCAGGTCCTCTTTACTGATGACCCATCATCTCTCCAGTCCCTCTTTTTCTTATTAATATTTACTTATATTTATTCAAAAATTAGACTACTTGGTTGCTGAGTATTTTCTAAGTT
The DNA here is from genome assembly GCA_004026605.1 of Ondatra zibethicus. Classification (NCBI taxonomy): domain Eukaryota; kingdom Metazoa; phylum Chordata; class Mammalia; order Rodentia; family Cricetidae; genus Ondatra; species Ondatra zibethicus. The sequence goes on from PVIU01008560.1 coordinate 51,065, forward strand.
TCCCTGCCTTATTTCTTTAGTAGTAGAACAGCTGTCTTTTCCTATATGATATTTACAATTTTTATAATGAATATACACAGTTTTAGCTATTTATGTAAACGCATCTCATTCCTGGAATAATGAGGGGTTTATTTTGAGGTTAAATAATTAAAGCAAAATTCTTTATTAGCATAGAGCTAACACTATGTCCATTATATAGTGAATATTCAATAATGCAGTTGAACATATGAATAACCTGTGATCTATGTTCTATACTTTGAACACCTAAAAACTATCAGTTATTTGTAACATTTATATTGTGCAGTGTTCAGCAATGTCATTAATGGTTCATAGATACAAAAGGTATACTACATAACATATAATTACATACATAAGATGTAACACGCCCATTTACTCAGTTATGTGCCCTTTGTCATGACAAAAACTGCACAGACACCAAAGCCCATTTTTATTTGGCACTACACATGTATATAAGACAGTTCATATCATTTTTTGTAATAACAGACACAATATAGTTCAAAGTGGCCAAGAGAATGTAGGCCAGACACATCCATCATGACAATTCAGCAAAGATCCTAACCGAATCTCACAAATGCTTCTAGCGTCTTTTCATATCGTCTCTAAAACTGAAAAGGTTTGGAACCCTATATAGGATAGAACTATGAATTAGCAAGAACCAGATTGCTTGAATAACACATACAAGTCCAGGAACGTGCATTTCTAACCATGATATAATCTAAAAATAGATGTGATGATGCTGAATTTCAGAGATTACAGGATGCATTTGTTACAGTACCTAATATTCTAATTTATTTAAAACTCAGAGCTTTGAAATCGGTACTAACAGAAAGGTGTAAATTTTGCATCACTGACATAATGCTAATGAGAAGTTGAAAAACTTATCTGAAAAATGAAGTGGATTAAACCATGGAGGCCCAGTCCAGGCCATTTTATTGGAGAATAATACATGACAGAGGTCTGCAGTACAATGGAAGCACGACAAGCATACCAAACCACATGCACTCACTGAACCTTCGACTCGCAGACACACAGCTGAAAGGAACATTATCCAGGGTAGTCTTGGCCTCCTTTAACAACATACCCCACAAAGAGATGAACATGTACAAAAACTCACTGGTTTTTAAGTAGAAATCAGGGTAGATCCGCACATCAAAGTTTCAGGTTGATAAACTCCACAGCTTCTACACTCTGAGTCATAGAGGTAAACATAAAAAGACTCTGGATGGACATGATAATTAGTAAAAAACAAGCGGTTGTAAAAAACACAACTCTAAAAATGATTAGTCCAAGGATATGATCTTAAAATATTATTTTAGTTGGTTCCCAGAGGCTACGACTGTCCCGCCTAGCAGTAGGTGAAGAGGTAAAAAAGTGAATCAGATAAGAGAATTATTGTTATGAAAAATTCGAATGTAGCTCTTGGCATATGAAATCAACTATAAATCAAATGATTGAGAGCTATATTGGCTTTTACATAATCAAGTTGGTAAAGACTGATTTCCAAACTTGAAAATTAGTGTTGGGTTAGTCAACTTTCAGCAGAACCAATCAGACTACCAAATGCTTCTGCATGAAGACCAGAGAGGAACTTGATACAAGAACCAGGAGGTGTCTTGGGTTTTCTACCAGCAGGCGGGAAGGACAAATATCTTCTATATGTACCTGGAGAATAAAAGCCATAACTTGGCAACTGGAGAAGCAGAACCAGAGAGACTGGTACAGCTCATCAAATTCCTTGCTCTCTGCGCCAAGCACATCATGAGCTGTCTTTCCCAGCTTCCTTTGCACTTCCGTAACTGAGAAAATCATCCATGAATTATTTTAAAAAGTGACATTTATTCTTTCAGGCCTGGCCCATCAATCCATGCACACAGACTTTAACTCCCTTTGTGCCCATACGTGGAATAGAGGAGACTTCGAGTCTTTTGAATGGAGAGACAAAGGACAAAAGAGCCTACCTAGGTCCTTCAGTGGTCACTTAGGTGACTGTATATCTGGAAACACCTAAAAAAAAAGGAAATAAATTTTTATTTGGTTAGAGTTGTGTATTTTTTTTTATAACCTGTATTAGGTGGGATGATGACCCTACCTAAAGACTTTACTTCTTAATCTCTGGAACCTATGAACTTATATGATGTATCAGAGAAGGAAAATTAAGACTGCTGATTAAGTTTTAAATGCTTTTCAGCTGACCTTGCAATAGAGAGTTTACCCTGTATTATAAGTAGGCTTAATGCAAGAACAATGACCATTAAAATGGCAAAGGAGACAGAAGAGAACAGAACAATGAATTACTAAGTTCTCACCCACTGATGCTGGCTTTGAGGTGAAAGAAAGGGACAGAAGCCAAGAATTGGAGAGAGCCTCTCAAAACAGGGCAAAGAAAAGGAAATAGATTCTCCCCCACCACCAAGAAAGTCTTCAGGTGTGTGTGGAGGGGAATGTCTTGCCAACATCTTGATTTTAGCCCAGAAAGAATCATTTAAGACTTCTAACCTGTAGAACTATAACATAATAAATACGTATTATTCAAGCCACTTATTTTATGGTAATTTGCCACAGCAGCAATAGAAAAGTAATGCAGTTATTCATGTGACATGTTAGGTCGAAATTAAATGGTAATTTAAAAATTTTTCCTGCACCCCTAGGTTGGCTTGCTGATAGTACAGATTAAAGCCTTACAAACGTACAATGGATGCTCTCCAGAAAGATCTGAACTTTGGAGGAGAAAGATTATGGTTAATGCATAAATCTTTACCAGATGGGAGTTCAGTCTAGACTAGAGTGCAGGCAAATTATTATTCTGGCCAGTGAATGACAGTATATAGTTCTCTTAGCTGACCTTCAACATTCCAGAACCTTCCTTTATCTGATTTTAATTTATTCTTTTTTCAAAACTGAGAATGTTTCTAAGACTGGGGACTCAGGCTCTAAGATATCTCAGCTACACTCAAGATGAGAAGACATTTTCTTCACCGCTCTAGTTTGATTTTCACTGTGCAAAGGGGAAGGAGAAACATGAGCCCACACTTTCAAATCTCTTTGCCCTAAGCTGCTAGGGCACCTCATGAGCCCATATTTCTCCAACATTTATCAAGAAAATCAGGCTATTCATAAACATACATCTTTCCATGCCTGGTATTTTCTTGTACTAATTACTATCAGGATTAATATACAACAAAAAAGAAATATGACAGTTATGGATAAGGTTAAATCGATCCAAACAGTTACCATGGAACTTTTTCCCCCATTATCAATTATGTAGAAATAATATATTCTCCTAAACTTTTGTTGTTTTGATACGGATCACTGTGTGACCCTGGTTGGTCTGGAAGTTGTCATGTAGACCATGCTACCCTCATACCCACAGAGATACACCTGCCTCTGCTTCCCAAGTACTTGAATTAAAGGCATGGATTGGTACATCCATCTGACACCCAAATGGAACCAAAAATGAACAAGGGGCCTTAGATTTGTAAAGATTGATGATCATAGCTGACTTCATTAGAATTATACTTATGCCGTCAATAAAGAAGTAAGAAAGGATCCATTCTGAGACAAGATTTTTAAAAAAATAGTGAACTCAAGAGATGGCTCAGCAGTTAAAAGTACTTTTTGCCCTTGCAGAGGACCTGGGTTTGGTTCTCACCCTCCATGTGACAGTTCATAACCTTCTATACTTCAGTCCCAAATAATCCAATGCCCTCTTCTGGCCTTCACTGGTAGCAAAGGCAGGCAGGGCACATAATGAATACAGGCACTCATACACCTAAAATACAAACACCTTTTTAGAAAAGAAAAGAAAGTAGGGCATGAAACCTCCATCATCAGAAACATGATGATGGTCTTTCTGTAGAGTGAAGTTCTGCCTCACAGCTGTTATAAGACAATTGTGGTATGGCTGTGACTAATGATAGAGCAGTAACCGTTTCTTTGCTTTGTCTGAAGACAAGCATACAGGAGGAATTGGCATGGAAGTATAGCAAAGATAGGATCATCCAACAATTGCAATAAAGCTTTAAGACCAGGAACACTAGTTAGTTATCTTTCCCAGGGCTAAAAATGTTTAACATTCCCTCTACCTTGCATGTTTTCAGAAGGCATTAAGAAATTCTTGCTACTGTCCTATAGGCCTATAGACTCTTTTAGGGAACACTGTTCTGTAAGCATCCCTACCTCATTCCCTCCTATATTTCTCCTTTAGATGGCTTACACAGATAGACAAACAGACAGACAGCTAGTTATCATATAACTGATAACATTTTCTTTCTTTTTTAAAAAAGATTTTATTTTTTATTTCATTCATATGAGTATTTTGCCTGCATGTATGCACGTGCGTCTAGTGAGTACAGTTCCTGTAGAGTACAGAAGAGGGTGTCACATCCCCGGTAACTGGAGTTACAGGTTGTAAGCCACCATGTGCATACTGGGAATTGAACCCAGGTCCTCTGGAAGAGTAATCAGTGCTCTTAACCACTGAGCCATCTCTCAAGGCCCCTGATAACATTTTCTTAAGACTTCACTGTACACAGGGCTGGAGAGATGACTCAGTGTATAAAAAGCACAGATTGTTCTTCCAAAGGGCTCAGGTTAGTTTCAGCACCCACATAGGAGCTTACAAGCTCTTATAACTCCAGTCCAAAGGAGTGTGACACCTTCTTCTGGCCTCCACAGGTACTACACACACATGTGGCACAGACATACATGCACCCAAAAGACACTCATACACATAAAATAGAAAGACTTCCCTTCATAGTAACTGTACCTACTCCACTGCAGTCTAACATGAACAAAGAACACATATGTATCAATGTGAGACTTTGAAAGTTCTGCCACAGAGAGGAATTCCAATGAAATGCAAAGAGGGGGTTATGCCAGACAGGATTTCAAATCAGGATTTCTTTCTTTCTTTTTTCAAAATCATCACTACCTACTGAAACCCACTGAATCTACAAAGATAAGGTAAGTCATTAGAATCTGTTGGCATTCATCAAAATCTAGTCTCTAAACTCTGTAAAAGGTGAGGTTTTCAAAAACACTCTAAAGCCTTCCATGAGATTGGGTGTACTATGTATTGTATTGGTAAATTGCCATGTGCTTTGTAAATTCATTAGAAAGGAACTGTTTCTAGAAGCTGGTGTCCCCTCTTCGCACCACTTCAGACCTAAATATGTTTATGAAGTATCTTCAAAGACCCCTTGGGGATTAGATGGCCTCCAATTCTGTGACAGGCAACAACCAAAACAATCCCCACAGTCAAACACTAAGCTCTTAAAAAGTAGACTGGGTCACACTTGTTTACCACATGATGCAAAACCAGTTCCAGTGGGGAAAGAGAAAATGGAGGCTCCAGCATGAGAAGCTAATCCAGGGAAAGAAAGCTCAACCCAGAACACCAGCAGATGCTTCAAGGCACATCCCCAGTCAACTTCTGTGGATGTTGAGAGAACCCAATTTGATGATGTTTTGCGATTTCTCATCTATCTACCTACCTATCAATCATCTATCTGTGTATCATCTATATCTTGTTATTTATTCCTTTACTTTCATTGATTTATGCTTAATAAACTTACTCATACAAAAACAAAAGAATAATTATGTTAAAATCATTCTCCAAACCCTATACAAGATGTGGCTCCCATGAATGTAAAGTAAATTTGAGAAACTTATTGCCAGTGATTGGCTATCACTCCTTCAGCTCTGTGATGATCCTCTTGATTGCTTGGTTTCTACCAAAAATAATATATTTTGATTCTGTCCAAATTCAAATACCAAACCTAAACTCTTGAATTAAAGAAAACAGGCCTGTAAAGATGAGAAAGACAACCCTAACACACGGGAAACATGCTACTCAAGCCTGTAAAGATGAGAAAGACCATCCTAACACAGGGGAAACACGCTATTTTAAATTCAGACTAGTTTAGCAGCTGCCCTTTAGTCACTGACCAAAGTATCAAATCGGTGCCTTGGCAAGAGCCTTTTGTACTCTTCGGAAGATCCTCAGGGTCCAAAACCCTGTGGTACTAAACAAGCAGAGTAAATATGTTCCTTGCTGCTTACATCCCAAGTCCGAATGTTTCCAAACATGTCAAACTCCCTTTCGTCACCATTCCCCGCAGGTTCTAGCTGCCAAAGAACCTGGTTGAACTTGCCTTGGGAGGAACTCTGTCCCTGAAGACAGGGAAAGCCCAGAGTGGAGAGGACAGCAACACAGTGTCCTGCACCTGTGGGGCCTGGCTTGGCAGAAGCCCTCAGCAGCAGGTGTGATATCTGCTGATTTCCACAGACAAGGACTTGGAATGGGCTGTCCTTGCCATTGCATGATACACTTATTCTTAAGAATTCTTTCATTTCATGAAAAAAGCCGATGGCTCAGTGCATTAAATTCAGAGTACAATCTGGGTGTGTGATAGGGAACCCTGGTGTGTCAGACATATGTTACAACAAAGCAAGGTGTGCTTCCTTGAGAGAATTGTTAATTTTTGTCATAAAGTGCCTTGTTAATTGTCCCCAAACTAAAAATGTGTGCATGTATATATTTATGCATAATTTGTTGATTTTTTTCTGCGTGCAGTGTTGTGAAGTCTTTCTTTGTGACATTAAGTAATAAAATATATTCTCAGTTAATAGTAACTAGCAGCATCATGAATCTTAAAACTTATAACTGACATGTAATGCTAAAACAACTTGGAACCTCCCATTTCTACTGCCTCTTTACAAAGGTAGAGCTCGAACTTTTATTTTATAATAACAAAGTTTCAAATATTATTGGGATTTTTCTTTGAAATGCCTTAAGCTTTAAAATTAACATAGAAATGGCTATCCTTTAAAAAACATTTAGTTTGTATTTATTTATGTATTGGTTTTTCTAGACAGGGTTTGTTTGTAGCTTTGGACCCTATCTTATAACTCACTGTGTAGACAAACCCAGCCTCGAACTCACAGAGATCTGCCTGTCTCTGCTTCCCCAGTGCTGGGATTAAAGGAGTGCACCACCAAATCCCAGCTTAGTTTACTTACCAAAGAGAACTATGTCAATATATGCAGTGGGTGAAATTTCTACTTCTTGCTAATTGCTTGTGCTCCTTAAGTGAGTCATAAGAAAATGGCCACAGTATCTGTCAGGGCTGTTATTAATTCTTTTAAATCATAGCAGTAAAGTCTATATTTTTCACTATTAATAGGATCTCATTCATATGTTAAATGATAATTCTCATTATGCATGATATTTTAACTATTTTTCTTCCATATGGAATAGTGATTGCTTCTTAAAACTCTTTTTTATTAATTAATTAATTTTATTTATTTATATTGTTATTTTACATCAGAATACCAAACATTCCATTTTATCTATTTGCAGCAAAAGACAATTAAGTTTCCCAGGAAACCCTTCTGTTCTGAGGAATCAGGTGTACAAGTCAGTCTATGGCTTCATGGGTTTTGCTTCTACTTAAGTTGCCTTTCTCTGTGAAATAAGGGTTCCCTGAGGCATCCACCAGAGGCTACTTGCCAGTGGTTTTCTTCTTGCTATGGTTGCTCTTCTTCATAGTTCTTGTTTTACATTCTCCCATCCTAAATGTTGTTCAATTCTCTTAGAAAAAAAGAGCAACATCTACAGTTGAGTATGGTTCAGCCAACAGTTGTTTAAATGATCTATCTGAAGATAACCCTTAACATAAATAATACTTTCCCAGCATCTTTGGTAGTTACTGACAGCAAATTTTCAGACCATGTTGACAAACGTAGTAGAAACTGAGATGATTAACATCATGGGCTCCAGCATTCCTTGGGCTTAATGGGGTACCCTAATGAAGAGAATTACCTCTGAAGACTGGCCTTCCCTTTTCCTGGAGGGTAATGTGCTCCATCCTATGGCTACTATAAACTCACTGTGAAAGCTATTTGTCAGTGACTGTGTTGGCACCTTTTTGTGGGGTTACCTCAGTTAAAGAACACAACCTTGGGCAGGGTGGTGGTGGCGTACACCTTTAATCCCAGCACTCAGGAGGCAGCGGTAGACAGATCTCTATGAGTTCAAGGCCATCCTGGTCTACAAGAGCTAGTTCCAGGACATCTGGGGCTGTTACACAGAAAAACCTGTCTCAAAAAACCAAAACCAATATATATATGAGCCCACAACCTTGCCCAAGATTAGACCCGTTCCCATGTAACTGAAAGAAGAATTGGTATATAGTATAAGGGCATGTTCATTCCCAACAGCAGTCCATTCCAAAGTTCTTCCTACCTCCAGAGGTACTCATTAGACCTCCAGCGTAATGTGTCTTCTACCTTGATAGTTGCTGATCCCAAGGAGGCACCACAATGACAGTCTTGACCTGTAATGTTTACCTCAGAATCCCGCCTTCAGGGGAAGCAAATTGGTCACAAAGCTCTGATGTGGCACCTTTTATAGTCAGCTCTGGAATCATACACATACATATACAACATTATATGGACTCATTAAATTGTATTCATATATTTAGGACTGTAACATGTGTGTGCAAGGCAACTAAATAAAAGATGCCAGAAGTCATGAATTTGAGTGATTAGTGGGGAGCTGAATTGAAAGGTTGGAAGGAGGGAAAAAAGGGGGAAATCATGTAATTATATCTTAATTTCAAACACTAAAATAAGGAAGCCATGCATGCATCTGTGGCAGGCACTCAATCAAGCACCTGACTGAATGGATGCAGTAGTGTATTAAGTCATAACCACAGGAAAATCAGAAAAGAATGACATCGGCACCTCTCTTGGAAGACTTTACAACCCACTAGAGAGGCATCATAAATACTCCAGTCCACAAGCCTGCCAGCTCCCAACCCAGGTGGCTGACCAAAAAGCAATCGCCTCTTACTTTTGAAGATGAGTTTCCCACACAAGACAGATATTTACCAAAACATATGTGGATATTATCTCCTCTCCAAAGCTCCTGCTATCTCCACTCTACCCAAAAGGAAAGTATTACATCCTGAATCACAGACCACAAAAGGTGTGATTCTCTCCAGAAAAGGTACGATCCCTTCTCGATAGTGTTCCTATGCCTGGATGGGTTTTCTACCTCATCTTACACTGTAAGATGTCTTCCCCTACTCCAAGGGTGGCTAGCCACCAGCCAGCCCTTCTCTGGCTTCATAGAGATCTTTGACCTTTTGTTCTTGCATGGTCACTCAGTGATCCCTGCTGGAGTAGGCCTACACATAGATGCCTCCCAAGTCTGAGAGCCCAGGTGCTACTCCTAGTGGCCATAAGTAATCTATCATTTCCAGTCAGCTACCCCGCCTGGGACTAAAGGTCTAGAGTTTGTTCAGGGCTCTAATGCTATTCAAGAAGTCTGCTGGTTGTACTCTTGCCTAGCAGATGTATAAGTATCATGGGACTCGGAGGTAGGGCATATAAGTCGGATGTCTCTACCTTCAGATGGTAGGAACAAGACAAGACCTGTCTTCTGGTAACCAGAAATTCTCATGCAGAAGACAAGAGTCCTTCTGACTGAGGCTGCACCCCAATAGTCACTGGGCCTGATCTTTCAATGAGTCATCTACACACATTGTTCCTGTTGTTCATTGCACTGATCATGAAGCCACTGGCCACTGCCATGCATGCATCCTTGCTATCATGCCCCTTCCTGATGAACACCACACTTGAGGAAGTCACCCAGCTGTTTCTTAGTCACAGGTGCTGGTGGTTGGTTTTGGATCTGTGTTGACTGTTAATATTTATTTAACATCAATATAATTTATCACTTGTATTGTGAAAAAGGAAAAGTTACAGTGATATGGGATAAATGTGTGTGTGATAGGACACTGGGATTGTCAGAAGAAAATACTAGTTTTAGGGAAACCACTGTTGGCTGTTAAGCAACAGTACACTTAATGGTAACCTATTTGAAAGCTGTCCTGTGAAAATCAACTTCCTAGTGTATTTAGAATCTTCACTCTACACATGCATTCAGTCTCGAATAGCCTTTCTGATGCTCTGTGCTTCATGATGAAATTACAATGAAGACCACAATGGCAGTCAATAACAACACATCAATTTTTTTTGTCATGAGGTCTGTCCCCTCCTTGGCCCTAGTCTGCCAGGATGCTAAGGTTCCCAGCGCTTCTTAGACATCTCCATTCAAGCTTCAGGGCATTGATATCTATATAAAACACTCTGCTCTTCTCGATGGACTCGTTTGTGGGCTCAGTTTTGTCAAAGTCCAAACTCTAGGTCTAACTCTTGTTTTGGTATGGTTAGAGAGATGCCCTCCCTCTCCTGGCATGTTCACAGAATCCACTCCTACTTCTCAATTCTCATCAGCCATGGATCACCCATTTCATACCTGGAACTGATTGAATTTGCTCTGCCTCTGTATAAAACCACAGTCCCATACAGAGGCCTCAAACAAGACATTTAATCTTTGCTTATCTTTATAAAACATGCTAACTCCTCCTTTCTTTCAATGATAAAAACGAATTGATTGATTAAACAACAAGGGTCCTTTGCGATGAAGTAAAACGAAGACAAAAACAAAATTCTACAAAAAACATTGTATGATTTAACAACCATTTGCTACATGCCAGTTACTCCCACACACACACAATCTCACACACATACTCACACACATTCAAAAACTCCCTCTCTCTCTCTCTCTCTCTCTCTCTCTCTCTCTCTCACACACACACACACACACACACACACACACACACGCACACACAGTTGAAGTTTCAAAGGATTAAGTGACAAGAAGGTTTGACACTTTAGACTTAAAAAACTATAATTTTTACATTAGCTAATCTTCAGGAAGAAGACTTCTAGGACCGATTCACTTTGATTCTTCTGAAACCTGTGTCCAGAATTTGTGGTGTCTTTGTCAATTGGGACTTACCTTCAGATTCTAGGAGGTAGCCAAGGGCAACATCAATAGTTTATCTTGTATGGGAAATTCATTGGACTTCCTGATCTACAGCTTGAAAGGAGGATTTTTATGCCTGGTGCTAATGTTATTCTTAGAGTCTGTGACTCTTGGGTGGGGGTATCACATGAAGTCATGCATAGGGGAAATCTCACGGGGTCCTAACCATGAGTAAAGAGCTACAGACTATTAATGACTATTGAGAGAGGGAGAATCAGAACTAAAAACATGCACATATGAGAAACACTAACTAGAGTAAGCAGGACATACATATTTATGTGTGTGTGTGTGTGTGTGTGTGTGTGTGTACAGGTATAAACACGTAGAGGCACATACATATACATACATCTAAAGAAAAATAAGTCATGAATTTAGAGAGATCAGGGGTTAAGGGAGAGATTGGAAGGAAGAGAGGAAGCAGGGTAAATGATGTACATATAATATGTGTATATGAACTTTTTAAAAGTATTAAAATGTGATTTTTATTTGTTTTCTCTAACAATATTCCATTTGTTTTCTGGAATTTCTTCCTTCTCCACTTTATTCATCAGTCCTGGTCATTCTTTCCCCTCTTTCTTTCCCATATACACTTCTACCATAGCCTCGCTTAAGCCTCTGCAGCTTGAGGCTCATCTCAAATACTGTCTAATTTGCTCTGCTGGCTCTATAAAATTTATCTACATGATTCTGCCCTGTTAGGCCTGGGGCCAGCTGAAGAGCAGCTTCAGGTAAACATTGTCTTAGATGTTCAGATGAGCTTTTATTAATCATCATAGAGCTAACAAGACCTGACTGGTATCTTGGAACAAAACTGTGGTCAAAGCTGTGGTACAAAATGAGGGAAAGTAGAATGGGTAGGATGAATACGATCACAGCAAGTTATGTGCAAGTAGAATATTGTCAACAATTCAAAGGTAATTAAAAATTTTAAAAAGCTATTAAAATATTTAATATGTTTGCCATCACAGAAATATAATTCAAAACTACATTGAGATTCTATATTACCCCAGTAATATTGCATGATAGAACATGCCTATAATCCCAAAATAGAAGGGATGGAAGCAGATGAATCAGGAGTTCAGGGACAATGTCAGTTATACAGCAGGTTCAAGGCTAGACAGGGCCACATGAGACTCTGTCTCAAAAGTACAAAGCAAAGAAAACACCCCCTACCCCCACCTTAGTATCTAACATCAAGAAGATAAACCACAACAGATGATGGCAAAGATGAAAGAGATAAAAGAACCACTGGGCTCCATTGGTAATAATGAAAAATAGTGAAAACATCCTGGAAATAAATATGTAGATATCTCACACAACTGAAACTAGAGCTTCCAGAGTCCAGCTGCAACCACGTGCAGATGTGTGCCCGAAGAAATCCCGCTCAGCAGACCTGTACACCCATGCTCACTTCTGCTCGAGATCCAGCTCAGCAGACCTGTATACCCGTGCTCACTTCTGGTCTAGTGGCAAAAGCCAACTCATGGTGTCAGCTGAGGATCCACCAAAAGTTGAATAAAGAAAATGTAGACACAAACACACACACACAAACTGAAGATTCATAAAGCTATAAAGATGAATGAAATAATGTTTTATATAGAAAAGTAGGTGGAGCTGTGTATTATTATGACCTGTGAAATCACCCAGGCTCACACTGACAAAGATGCCTATTGAAACTCAAATTTTTTTGTACAATAAATATGGAACAATTACAAAAAAAATCAATCTGGCTAATTTGAGGAGAACACAGTTCAAAACTAAATAAAATTAGAGAATAAAACCAAAGAAGATTAATAAATAAGGAGTAGCTAAGCACATACGAGAATTTACATTGAAATTATTTTAAAAGTGGAGGATATGACCCTTTAAGGAATTTACTCTTTTATTTGAGGGATTATGATTCACATATATCATAAAAATCTACCCTTTTAAAATATTATTTCAAGGGATTTCAGTATATCCACACCTGTGTGACTACCACTGTAGGAGGTTCTTCTGTATTTGTGTTGCTTTCATTGGTGAATAAAGAAAACTACCTTGGCCTTTTGATAGGGCAGAAATCAGGTAGGCAGAGTAGACAGAATGGAATGCTGGGAAGAAGGTAGTGTGGCAGATGCCATGAAACTCCTGTCTGAGACTGACACTGGTTAGGAATCTTTCCCAGTAAGCCACGACCTCATAGTGAACACAGATTAATAGAAATGGGTTAGATGAAGAGTGAGAGTTGGCCAAAAAGAGGCTAGATATAATGGGCCAGGCAGTAATTTAATTAATACAATTTCCATGTGGTTATTTCAGGGCATAAGCTAGCCAGGCAGAGGGATGGGGGCGCTGTTCCTCTTACTACATACCACTACAATCTAATTCCAGGACACTGTCATTAACACATAAAGAAAACTCACATCTATCAATAGCCATTTTAGGAATGGAGAAATTGATTAGTCAATAAAGTGTGTGCCTTTCAGGTGTTAGAACCTATGTTTTAAAAAGCCAGGTGTACTAGCATATGTTTATGACTCCCACATTGGTAGGCAGCAATAAGCCGATCCCTAAGACTTGATGGACAGACAGCCTAGCTTATTTGCTAAGTTCCAGGTGACAGATTAGGTCTCAAATAAAGATGAATGGTGCCTAAGGAATGGCACAGACACACATACAAAGACACACACACACACATACAGAAAGAGAGAGAGAGAGAGACTCTCCATTTGCCATTCATCTTGTCCCTTACAACTACAAGTCTCTCTATGACTATTTTTGATAGTCTGATTAGATAGTTGATAGTTTGACAGTGACTATTTTTTTCTACTTGGATTTGACATTCTGGATAATTTGCTTCAGAAGGTGTTGCTGGCATTGCTCTATTTGATGTATCTGAAGAGCTTTAAATGTAATGCATATCTTCTTTTTCACCTCCACCAACTAATTCTCTCCAAGTGTTGCCCTGATGTTGCAATCCTCTTTGTCAAGAGTCAAACACATTTTTCTCCACCCTTTCTCTGTGCTATGACTTCAAACAGAAGGTTCTCCAAAGCACTTCTGTGTTACACTGGGTTCCTAGCTGCAGCATCCCATCACCCAGTTTCCACAATCACCATGGATTGAGAGATTCATTGCATTGTTGGGAATTGGGTGGAAGTCAGACCCAAAGGAAGTAAGCAGATGATGCATGCAGCTAATCCTGTTTAGGAATCTTTCTGGAATAAGCACTCCAACACCAATGAGAGTAGAAGAGAAGAGAGGACACCAGTTAACTGAAGTCACACTCCCAAAAGATTTTGATATCAGGTCCAGTTTTTTTGGAGGAGGCCACTTGTTTGTCCCGGCTGCCCAGAACCAAAATAACCACACAAAACTATATTAAATAAAACACTGCTTGGCCCATTGTCTCTAACTTCTTACTGACTAACTCTTACATCCTAATTTAACCTATTTCAAGTAATCTGTGCATCACCATGAGGTCATGGCCTACCCGCAAAGTTTCAGCACATCTGTTTCCGGTGGCTCCATGGCTTCTCTCTGACCCTGCCTTCCTCCTCCCATGCTATAGGCCAAGCCAGTTCTTTGTTCATCAACCAATAAAAGCAACACATAGACAGAAGGACCTCCCACACCATTTCCCCATTTCTCCCCTTTAAACAAAAAGGAAGGCTTTAACTTTAACATAGTAAAATTACATATAACAAACAGTTAGCAAGCAAGAATTACAGTTACAATATTTATATCTACTTTATCTTTTATCATAACTAAGGAAAACTATAACTATAAATTCTTCAACTCCATCAAAGACTCCAGAAATATATATTACCTAAGTAAACATGAGGTATATTTTAAGCAACTTTCAAAACTCTAGAATTGACAGAGACATCTAACTGCCTGGACAGTCACACAAAGTTCTTCTGTACCATTGGGGAATCCATCTTCAGCCTACAGGTCCATAGTATCTAGCAGACTTTTCCATGAAGAAGGAAATTTCAAAGACAGGTCTGCCTATACGGGCAGTTCACCAGTCACTTTCTTCTGTATCCTGCAGAATGTCTCGCAGACTCTTTCATGAAACAGGAACTCCAAAGGATCATCTCATCTTTAGGCAGGTTCAGCAGTCATTTCTCTATGGATCCTGCATGTCCAGTTCATCTAACAAACTCCATAAGGAGCCTCTTCAATGCCCATTTTCCTCTTGAAATAGCTTATGCTGCCAGGAGCAGATGTTTAGCATTGTCATGAAAAGTCCTAAATTTTTGAAACTTTAAATGCCATATTCTGAAGAGCTCTGAAAGATTTGAAGAATACTTAACTGAAATATATTTCTATATATCTAGAAAACCTAAATAGCATGACTACAATCTTGACTATTACAGATGACTATTTATTAACCTATATTTCTTAATTATATATTACATTTTTAAATGAACTACACAATCACAATACCTTAATCAAGTGCACAATTATACATATAACAAAATTGACCTTAAATTTGTATCAATAAACCAAGTCGATACCAATGTAAATTATTCATATCTATGTTATATCCCCCTTTAAATGCAATTAAACATTTATAGACAATATTTGGGAATATGGACATAGTTCTGTCCATTCTGCTTCCTGCTGTTTGAGGGTACTGTTAATCAGGTCTTTCATGTGTATCCTGTGTGCTACGTTCATCTTAGTCAACAGTTGCATGAAATAATTTTTTGAGGGTGTTCACAGTGACCTTTCCAGGGGTCGTACCCTATCAAACCACACCAGTCTGTAAGCAATCCACAGGCTCTCATCCTCTGTGGAAACAACAGAAGAACCTCTTTTCCAAAGTAACATATTCTTAGATCCAAATTTGGAAGTCATGATACCTTTATAATATACATGCTGGTTTAGCTTAGCAGCTCATACAATGAAATGTCTCTCTGTACTTAGCGCCTTCACAGTCAAACAATTCAAAGAAAACACAATAATATAAATAATGCAGACTCTGTGTATTTTCCAAGTTTATGTGGCTTAGTTATCCTTATTCTGTCTCTTTAAAGACTTTCCCTTTTAAAAAAACATTTACTTCTTTTTATAACTCTTTATAGTCTTTTTCTTCTCTCTCCCAAGCCTATGTACATTTATCCAACACTATGACTCACCTGGATATGTCTTTATTGCATATGTGTAATTCTTTACTGTCCATAAGCCCTTTTTAAAATGCTAAGTGCTTCTTAAAACTTAAGCTACACCATTATTATGGTACATACGGTGCTTCCTGCCTGCCCCACTCAGTCCAGCATGGCAGAGCTGCTCATGCCTCTGAGAGCCATGCACACCACCCCAATTTCAGGCACATGGCCAGTCCAGGCTGCCATCAAGCAAGCCAGAGCATGATGCTCACCAACCCCATTCAAATGCTCAGTAGCTGGAACTCCTGCCTGAAAGAGTCAGAGTTTGTGTTGGCAGGATGGCCCAGAAAGCCAGCATTTCAAAAACGACATGGCTTGCTGCTATCACTGAGTCAGGAAAACCTCTCTTATAGGAGCTGTGGCACTCTGCCAGCAAACAGCAAGAAGCCGTGTTAAACTCTGTATTTTTGTGTCTAGAATTAAGCTCTCCCAGGTTTTTAAATGGATTTTAGATCACCACACTGGGTGCCAATTTGTTGAAAGAGGCCACTTGTTCATCCCAGCTGCCCAGAACCAAAATAACAACACAGAAACTATATTAATTAAAATACTGCTTGACCCATTAGCTCTACCTTCTTATTGGCTAACTCTTACATCTTAATTTAACCCATTTCAAGTAATCTAAGTATCATCACGAGGTCATGGCCTAGCAAAGTATCAGCATGTCTGTCTCCGGTGGCTCCATTGCTTCTTTCTGATCTGGCCTTCCTCCTCCAACACAGTTTACATTCTAATTTTATACCATAAAACCACAAGGCAGGGTGGGCAAGCAAGCAAGACTTTAAGAAGTGTACCTGGGAGTCATTAGGTTGTTAAGGGCAGCAAACCATTGTTTCATTTATTTCTCCAGGTAATTCTGTTTCAGGTAGAAGGTGAGGTAATGTTTGCTGGGCGAATAGGCAGCACAAGAAAAGTTTTAAGTAAATCACTTAATAAATCAATAAATCACTATCTAGTAATTGGCCTTTTCTACATTATTCTACTTCAATCCTAAGATTCAGGCTGTTAAGGCAGGAAGGTTGTGGGTTTGAGGCCAGCCTGACAGTCTAGATGATATAACAAGCTCCTATTGTCCCGGGCAGCCACAGGGACCAAAAGCAGGCCCATGCCTCTTGCAACAGTAACTTGCTTAGAAACTTCTAACTCTGAGTGTGGCATATTGTGGTAAAAACTATTATAAACTTTGTATTAATATAGTTAGGAAGCATGATTTAGAATCATCATAGCCATTGATTTTAAGAAAATGAGCATCTTCTGCCCAGCAAATTTAGATTATTATCCTATTGATATATGAATGTTGATAGATAGTTAGAATGAAGAATACACACTCAATAGGCTATCTCTTTTTGGCAAGCCATCAACCTCAAAATGTCTAATGCCTCACTCACAAATGAAAAGGAATCACCATTACGTCTGTTTCTATCCACACGGGAGACAGCATTCATTTTTTCTCAACATAGTCACATAGATTTGGAAAGTGGCCAACTAATTCCAACAAGGTTTCTTTTGACATACATCTTAAACAGTTGTTAATTAACTCACACTGTAAATATTCTTCAAAAGACTTGTCAAGTCTTAGAAATAATGATCTATAAAATTAATATGATAATTGCTCTGCCTTATGGATTATGTAGATGGTGGTAGATAAGAAAAATGTGTGCTGAAAAGTGGATGAGATCATGAATGTGTGACTGCAGAAAATGTTTAGGTGGTGAAAAGTTTAGTTCATAATGAAATAAAAGTATTTCTTAGTGATTGCTTTTATCTGATCAACCCTATGAATTCCTACGTGATCATTTGTTCCTTTTTCTCTAATAGAAAATCTGGAAAGACTTTGTCCAGTCCACTGTCTACCATATTGTACATATACCTGCATATAGTTTTGGAATTAGTTCTTTGTCCTCACGGCAGGGGACAAAGGGCATAAATGCCATCCCTGGAGTTCATCTGCATTGCAAAGAGGACTTCAGAAACTTTTTATGTGCTCCCCCTGATCAACTCTAGCCTCCAATGTCATCACCTAGCAGAAAAAAATGCAAGAGCAAATAATAAAGGAGAGGCCTCCATGTGTTTCTTCATAGTGTGCAGCTTCATATATCCAACGATGAATCATTTGATGTGATCATTACTAATCAAAGCATATAAAAATACTATTTGATCTCTGCTCATTTTAACTGTTCACTCAAATACTAATTTAACTGTTCACGCAGCATTTAATTAATTAGAATAAAGGTATGACCAGTGAGATGACTCTGACAACCTGAGTTTATTTTGAGATCCACATGGTGAAAGAAGCAAACAGATTCCCAACAAGTTGTCCTCTGACCACCATATGCACACATGACCCCACATAAAAAGTAAATAAACAGAGTTCAAATGTTTACCAGAATAAAGGTAAAAGCAATCTGCATAAAAGAAATTAGTTCTATGTAGTTGTTATGTGCATTGGTGCCTGTTAGAAGAATACGTTCATGAGTGAACGATGTATGAGCCCACATCACAGCCACTGTTTGCATTGACTATTCATTCTGCATGTATCCTTCAGTCTGACCTCACACATGTTCGAGGAATGTATTATTCTCTTTGTCTTACACAGAGAGGGTATACCAAGTCATGCATAAGAAGACTAAGTAATTCAATGAACTGTGGGAATTCACCGGCTAATTCGATGCTTTGTGGGAATTAAATGGTTAATTCTCTCATGGAACTAAAGTAGAAGGATTTATTTATTTTCATCTTTGTTTACATAAAGAACTAAAGAGCAGAGATGCTCCATTTGTTTCCAAGGCACAACAGTTGCTGATAGAGACAAGAGTCCAATGCCAGCAGTCTGGCTGCCGAGCCTGTATTTTTAAGACTTACAAGTAATATGCCCCAAATAAATTTGTTAACCAAAGGGAAACACAAATGTCCTACACCGCCATTAATTTATACCATATTGCTTTAGGGCTCAGTTCAAACCACATTTTCTATGTACATTGCCTGTGTTGATTTCATAATTATTCTTCTGGATTTTCCTAGCAGTAGGTAAATAATAGGTAGGTGGATAGATAGATGATAGATAGATAGATAGATAGATAGATAGATAGATAGATAGATGATAGATAGATAGATAGATAGATGACAGATAGATAGATAGATGATACAAAGTTAGATTTTAGATAACAATAGGTGACAAATATATATGTATAAATTCATTAATTTTTATATATATAGCATGACTTAATGAGAAAATTAATGAATTCTCCAGGAAATAACCACTTCCCCTTAGCATTTCACTAACACCTAAAGCTGTTCAATTACTTCTTTGTTACTTCTATTTTGATCCCTCTGTCCCTTTATCCCTTAAAAGAAAAGACCTGAAACGGTTGACTGCTGTGATCTGAATCTGAATTGTGTACTGAATGCTCGTGTGTTAAAATCTTGATTGCCAGCCAACCATTGGTCTTAGGAGAGTTATGGGATCGTGAGGGCTCTGTACTAACCAATGCTGAAACCACCAAGGGATTTGTAAGCTGGTGATGGTGTTGCTGGGGAGATGGTAGGAGGTAGGACTTGAGCACAGATTGGAAAGAGTGGATCACTAGGGTACTCCTTAGAAGACTGTCTCTTCCCCTTTCTGTCCTTCTTTCTAGCATTTTGACTCTGTTCCATGGCTGCTATGAGGTGAGAATTTCCACTCTATTACATGGTCTGCCATCACAGGTTGTCTAGGCTCAGGCCCATAGCAATGAGGCCAGCTGCCATGAACTGAAACCACGAGCAAAATTAAGTCTTCCCTCCTTTAAGTTGCTTTCCTTGGTTATTCTGTCATAGCTGTACAAATCTAGCCCAGGTACTGTGACAATCTATATCTGTTTTTTATTAATATTATATGTGCATGAACACATTCACAGACATTTTCCCTCCTGATAGAGTGACACGTGAACAGAAGACACTAAGTCTTTGATGAATATACCTCGAAGTTACCACTGAAGAAAGCTAAGGACAAATGAGGTGGACATCAGAAAACTAATTCTATAATTCTTAGAAATGCAAAGAGAGTTTGACATCATTAACATTCTTTAAAACTCATCTAAAATTACCATCTATAAATAAAATCCTTTATTGAGTGAAAGGAGTAGGGATGAAAGTGGGAAGGTTGACGAGATTTACCAATCTACGAGATTTCAAAGTGAAGCAAATTGTAATATCCAGTCCTGGCCTGGAAATAAAACTACCTGAGGACATTAGAAAACTGTATCTAACCCATGTCTTACTGCCTAATAAAATTTCCTTTGATCGTCTATAGGTATCTTAAAAAGGAAAATCAACTCCCCATGCTGTATGATTCTTCTTGCTTTATAAGTTGATAGTAGAAGTGGATCTATTTTTGCAAGGCAATGTTTGAGGCCAATATCATTACACTTATTGAAAGTCTGTTGGAAATGGTCTTGGAATTGGCTAGCACTTAAAATTCCTCTCCACCTGTTACTATCAGTTTCAGCAATAAGCCAGTGATGGTGGTTGTGATGGAAGCAAAAGTACCACCAAGCCTGAATTCTTTGTATTGTAACTGTGCAACCACCCAGGGGACCTCAGTCCAGGGAACAATGTTTCAACTTAATGTTATATTGTACACCCTTGAAATCCTTTACTAAGTTTCATTTACTTAACTCTATATATTTTATTTCATGTATATATGTGTGTGCCTGAGTATGTCTGTGCACCACTTAAATGCTGGAGCCAGCAGAATTCAAAAAAGGTTTCGGACTTCTGGAACGTAAGTTGCAGGTGGTTGTGTACACCAAGTGGGTGTGGGGACTGAACCATGGCCTTCTGCAATGGTAAGTAGTAAATGCTCTTAACTGCTGAGTCATCTTTAGAGCCACCTTAGTAAGTTTTAGACAAGGGCTTATTAATTTTTATAAAATAATGTAAATAAGTACCCAATCTAGGGTAGCATTAGGGGACTTTGATGGAATATTGCTAAACAAAGAATTAGTAAAGGCCAGGGTATAGTTTAACAGGTAAAGGCACCTGTTGCTGAGTCTGAGTTAAATTACCAGGATCAACATAACAAAAAAGAATTGTTTTCTACAAACTATCCTCTGACCTACACACACACACACACACACACACACACACACACACACACACACACAAAACAAATCTCAAAAAACTAGATTTCAATATATTAAAAATAACTATTAGCAATTTGGAGAAATCCAGTTCCTTATGTGCAAAATGAGGTGATTAGGGAGGGTGTCACTTTCCAGAAGATCCCTGGACAAGTCATTTGATCTACTAGATCTACTTTGATCTAAAAAGGGGAAAGGAGAGCTGAGGTGGATAACTCCTTACACCCTCCCTGTTCCAATGCAGCAACAGAATCTGTGTTCTATACTCTTCATTCTTTCTACTCCACATAAGCAAGACTACATTTCCCAGACTCCCTAGCATTAGTTTAGGTGGCCAAAGCAAAGTACCACAAACTATGGGTCTTAAACAACAGACATTTGTTTTTGCACAACTCTGAAAGCCAGAATTCTCACCAACAAAGTGTCAGTTGGATTAGCTGGCTTCCTCTCAGATCACTTTCCTTGACTTGTTGATGGCAGTCTGCTCCCTGTATCTCCATGTGCTTTTCTTTCTGAATCTTCATCTGTACAAATTTCGTTTTCTTGAAGACAGTCATTCTTTGAATGAGAACCCAATCTAATGGCCACCTTTTAATGTAACTACTCCATCAAAGTCCCTATATCCAAATGCAGTCACACCTTAAGACACTTCAGTTAGGGTTTCAACATGGGAACCTTGGGACACAGATGAGCCCATGACTACACTCACTTTGATGGGAGAAAAATGGCAGTAGGTACAGATGACACTTTCAGGTCAATTCTATAAATGACTTATACACATATTCATTTGTTCTCTTTTCCATATCCCCCTCCGTATGGCTAGAGGAGAGACCTACTTCTAGAGAAACGTAGAAGCCATGTGTAAAAGCACAAGGTGGACCTGGTCCAATCAGCATTTAAAGAGGAGTCGGGGCTCCAGACACATCCTCACAGGACTGCAGTATGAATATGAAGAAAGTAGCAAAACTCTCAGGATCTGTTATTTTCAAGGTCAGCTTGCACAGCAGATAGGAGTGATGGTTAAAATAATCCCTCCATGGGGATTTAGAAAACTCAAGAGCCCATGTTTGCTTTACTTCAGTTATGCAACTAATAATTAACAATTACAGAGTATTCAGAACTGTGTTCAGTGTTGCAGAGAAACAAGAAACATAGTGCCTGCTGTCAATACTGCCGGCAAAGTAAAAGACAGAAAGACGCCATGAGATCCTGACTCTCAGAGAGACACCTCTTCCTTATGGTTGTTATAAGTGGTGGATCCATGTAGGGTTCCAGTGTCAGGAGGGCCCCAGTGGATAAGCAAAGCTTTGCAATGCTTCTGTCAGCACCAAAGTTGTTCTTAAGGGAAAATTTTGTGTCCATTTCTTCTCCTATGAGACTGCGGAAGGAATGGATAGCCAAGGAATCAGAATTCCCAGAGGTTGTGGGTTGTGAGAAGAAGAAGGCTGAAGCCCAGTGACATCTGGAGATGGCACCTATCTCCCCAGAAGAGATTCCATATCATATAGTCCTGACAACTCTTATTACCACTTTGCAAGCTACACAGTGATGAACTGGTCTGTAGCTGGAACAGAATTTCTTGATGGCACATACCATTGGTCCTCTATTTAAGCCTAAACCTCATGCCAGGATTCTGCATACGGACATTATGGTCACTGTATCTCTGTTCTTCCCTCTAATGTGACCATATTGGACAAATCTCCTTTCTTGACCTACTGTAGGGTGGCCGGACCTAGCTTGGCAAGGCTGCCAAAATTCTGGCTTTGACTATAACAACCCTGGTAATACTACAACTTTGACTTGACTTTACAAGGATTCTAGACAAGAGAAGGGTACCCCAGGAAATGGGAGGTGGGGTTGCATCACAAGCATAATGTCAAATGTGTAAAGAAGCCAGACACCAGTGATATGTGGTAAAAAAATCTTCGTACCAGACCAAGAGAGTCCTTCTCTCCAGAAGTTCAGATAAATAGAGAAAACCACTGAGTCCCTGCCAATGTCAGCAAAGCTCCCCAGGTCATTACCTTAAGCTGGGTCATTTAAATGCCTTCTAGCCTCACACTTGAGTGGAAAACTACTTCCAAATTTCTCCTCATGTCTTGGGCCTTGAGCATCTACTTGGGTGACCCCACACATACCCATGAGCATCTCTTTTAGATCTTAAGAAGAGGTCTCAGGATTGAACTACAGTGTACTCCTCCCTTAACACAGCTTTGACTTCAACTTTATTTTCCTACTTGTATTCTTGTGTAAGTCTTATTTCTCACGCACACTTAAGTCTTTGGGCTTCTGTGAATCCTTTACTAATTAGAATTCATCCTTACTAATTAGAATGAATACACACACACACACACACACACACACACATACACACACACATAGTGAAAGCCCATTGCTGTTTTAATTTAATTTGGTCATCATCACCCCATTGTGAGACCATTGCTGTTTTAATTTAATTTGGTCCTGCAGCATCTCACTGCTTCCCTTGGACATTTTTATAAAAGCTTCCAGCCAATGTTTCCTGCAGTACTCGGTAACACTACAGTAATGGTTTTTCCATTGAAAATACCACAAGTGCAATATTTCCGATGGAAATACCACAAGGACAGCCTCTCCACCAAACATACCACAAGGGGTTGCATTTGTGGTATCTAAATTCTGAGATGAACATGTAATGTTCATCTTGGATTCATTATAACTAGGGCCCCTACTTTCTGGAAAGCACTGAAACAGGGATGGAATTTTTATTTGTATTTTTAAAAATTCAATAAAAATAAAAGTTAGATGATGCCAAGATGATTCTGCACTTGCTTTTGTGACTGAAATATAAATAGATTTAGCAAGGAAGAGGAAAAGGGAAAAAAACCTTCATAAAAATGTACAGAGAAGCTTAACAGCTGGAAAAGCAAGTGTGGTGTGTGTGTGTGTGTAAGAGAGAGAGAGAGAGAAAGGGAGAGAGAGAGAGAGAGAGAGAGAGAGAGAGAGAGAGTTAAATGTCTCAGCAGCTGGGAAAGCATCAACCTGTGAAAACATTTAACATTTACAATCATACAGCCACTTGATGGCTGGAAAACCAACTTCTCATAAAATCGATTTAGCATTTTGGTCACTGGTGAAGACATTTAATGCATTCATGTTTATATATCTGTGTTTACACAGCAGCCCCATGGATTTCAGTGGGTTTTAATTGCTGTAAACTTAGCAAGATCATTCGAAACTGGTCAGCTTATACAAAATTTTTGTACTGCTGACAACAACAAGCTTTTTGACACATACGGATTATTTTTAGATATCTTGGAAAGTGTACCTAGAGTCTGACTAATTACAGTCTCCTTATTAACTTTTGTATTTTCAGCATGCCACTGATCTGCAGTGCCCTACTTTCAAAAGTCTTTCTTTCTTTTTAAAATTTCCAGTTGGAATCATTCTCTCATTTTCCAGGAGTTGAAGACTAAGCCGCTCAGACCCTGATCTGCCTGTAGGTTGGCAAACAAAGTTATCTGTGAGGGTAGTCCCACATTTTCCATTCCCCTTGTTATGTCTTAAATCAGTTCAGTTATAGAGAGTACGGATTTTTTTCAGTTGGTTTTGTTTTGTTTTCTGATTAGCTCCAGATAATGAACTTGACTATCAACTTAGCCAAAGAAGATTTAGATGTCCTCTCTCTACCCCCAAGAGCAAGCGATGAATTTTTTTTAAAAAAAAAAAGTAGTAAGCAAATTTTTCTTTTAAAGATTTACTTATAACTTCTAACTTTAAAAACAGTAGAACAAGATATACTGAAAATGTGTTAAATCTTAATATGTAGCTCACTGTTTTATAGATAAACAACCTTGGGATATGAAGGTCACATCTTGAAACTTAATATGTCTCCTTGTAAAATATAGTCAACTGTTGTTTTATTTCTATTTCTTTTGAAAGATTTAAGGTTTGAATGATACAACATATAGGAACATATTTATTTAATGGCAAAGTACCATTTATGTCCAGTGATATTTAAATACCACTGTAAAACTAAATGAAAAAACCTGTCATTGTTGAGATTCACAATGGGGGTGATGTAAGTAAAAAAATTCATCAAAATTTTCATCATTAAATTATTTATGTTCTAAACCACTAAGTGGGCACTGGTGTGTGCTATAGGAGTATGTATATATTCCAGCTTGTGTGTGTGTGTGTGTGTGTGTGTGTGTGTAGGCCAGAAGTCAACAACATGTGTTTTTCTTAATTTTCTAAGATAGAGTCTTTCAATAAAGCAGGGCATCAACAGTTCAGGCAGCCTAGCTGAGCAGCAAGCCCCACAAATCTTCCTGTTCCTTCCACCTAAGCACAAAAGCCCCAAGGGTATATCACCTTACCAGGCTTTTATTCTTACTATTTGCATAGGATCTGAAATAACTCCTATCCTTGCAATTTGAACATTTTAATGACTGAACCATCACCCCAGCCCCAAGTTGGCAATTGATTTTATCCACTTGGAAGACCAAAATTTGATTGTAAAACATAAGAATAGAAATCACACATGGAATGTAAAATGAAATTAGAAAATAAGTTAATTAATTAAAAAAAAAGAATAGAGCACACAGGTGAACCAGAAGGTGCCCACTATGAACTGAGATGGTTCTTTTCATCTGCTTCCTTCTCTAACCTAACCCCAATAGGTATATATCTAGTAACACTTTTTCACAATCCATTTTATCTTACTTGAGGTTTGTGTTTTCTTTGTGTTTAGAAAAGAAGTTGTAGGTAGTTACACTAGAGCCTTCTCAGAGCTAAGCTGGGAGGGATAATGACGTAGATTATTATCCTAACATCTCAATACAGCAAAGGGAATGACATAAGTTTCTTTTCTCCTCCTTCTCTTCTCCTTCCTCCTCATAAACAGAATGTAGACAGAGCGATTGAGTAGAAAGACCTCTTCTTTGAGTCGCTTTCATGGAATGAAGCCCAAATGATGTAATTGTTATAAAAATATCATAACAATGTCAGGTTCAGAGCTGAAGAGATGGCTCATCAATTAAGAATACTTACTACTCTTGCAGAGGACTTAGGTTCAGTTCCCACCACCCGGCAACTGCCTCTGACTCCAGTTCCAAGGAATCTGGAATCTGATACCCTCTTTGGAACTTCATGGGTACCCGCATGCATGCTACACACACACTATTACACAGGCACAAATGCATATACATCAGCTAGAAAACAACAAATATTTTTTTAATAAAATGGAAGGTTCATAGAAAAGAAACCAAGATGAATTAACATTCAGATGAGAGCTATATCAAGAGAGTTAGTATCATAGCCAGGGGCAGCTGTAATGGTATCCTGGAGGGAGGGACAGAGCCTTTAGTTCCAAAAAAAAGAGAGAGAGAGAAGTTTCTTGCTTTTAGGTCTTCCTGCACTGCATGGGGAGCGGTGGTGACCATCATTACCTGACCTAGCCTAAGTGCAACAAATCACAGGGAAGTAGAGTGCTTATATCTGGTTCATGAGGGGAGAGGCCCTGTAGTTAGAATGGGAGGAGGGAAAACCCTGGCAGCTGCAAAATCACAGCTCCATCTGTTTGTTAATTGTCTGTCCAGGGAGAGAGACTGAGGTGGCTGTGTGTCCTGATTTTTAGGAGAGAGAGCACACAGAATGAGAGGATGTAGAGATTCTCCAACCTAACAATTATTACAGTGTCATGTTCTCACCACAATGTGTTTCCTAGAAGACAAATAGAAAGCCTTTGGCACTCAAATAAAAACAGAGTTGCCATCTCAATCCTAACAGTTCCCTGTTTCTAGGCCACTAACACATCCAGATTTAAGGCAAATATCAATAAGTAATCCACGTTTAAAACATGATAGACTGTATCCAGACCATCCCAACCTACTCCTCCATTTATAGACTTTATAATTGAATTGAGTTCGAGTAGTATTACTAAGATAATATTGAAAAGGAAATAAAAGGCGTTGAGTATTAATTATTTGGGACATCTTTCTCCACAAATGTTTTACTTTCTTCTAAAGAACTAAACATAACAATCAAGATCCGGGGAAAGATGTTTCTGAATTTGTTCAGTTCATAAATAACCTTGTTTGGAGTTCAAGAAGAGAAGAGCATCTGAAACTTTGTACCTAAGAGGATCAACTATCAAGACGCATTAGTGGTGAGATATGGATATTCCAATTTCATAGAAAACTAACCATAGAAGATTGGAAAAGATACTGTTTTTGAAATGTTTAAAATTTAGGATTTAAGTTAATGATACAAAATACCTCAACCTACTCTCCAAGTTCCGGGTCAACAGGCAGGGTTTCCACAGGACCCAAACCGCTGGCCTTCCCTCCTCCCCTGGAGATACCCAAATAGTGCAGGTTAACCACAGACCCCAGGGCTGTGCAGTCATCCTTCCTGTGCATAAATTGTGAGGTATTTGATAATAAAGGGACTCTCAAAGCTTGAAAACTGTAAATAAGAAAAATAAAGACCTGCTATGGCAAACTTAAAGGAAATGAAGACACTGGAAAGTCAGTCTTATGGGCTTTAACCCTTCACCTGGTGCTAGGGAGGCTTAGATTTCTGTGTTATATGTTCAACTGGAGGAAATCCAGATGCTCAGAGACCCAAGGAAGGGACTGGCCAACAGAACTCTACTGGGGCTTCCCTGTCCACTTTAGGACTTTAGAAAATAAGATGCTTGTGTTATTGAGTGTTACTAAATGCAGACATTATTACAGTGTGTTCTTGGGGGCAATGACTTTTTAAAATAGATAGGTGTGGAAAATAGCTATACCTTCTTACATGGAAGGTAGCTCTATGCCTTTCAAGAGAAGAATGTTATCATTAGGAGCGAGATATGTGATCAAAATTTGGTAATGGATAATATTTGGTCCCACATCTTTAACTCATAGCATTCAATAAAGCCTAAGTGGGAAATGAAGTTTATTTAGCAAATCAGGGGTATTTATCTACTTCGTGGGCTAGTCTTAACTTGTAAACATTATTTTTGTTCCTGGTCAAGAATTCAAAACTAAGAGATGCAATACAAAGATGAAAGAAGGTATAAGAACATGTGGGGGATAAGAAACACGAAGAGACATCACTGAAGACACCGTTGGATCTAGGAGGGGAAATAAAACTAAAATGAGAAAAGAGGAGAAACTTCTGGACAGAGATACTCTCTTGGCAAGATGAATGGAAAAATGAAACTGCAAAATGAAAGACTGCCTAAAGAGCCGTCCCTAATCTTCTGCCAACACTGGCTAATTTGTATTTCTGGAACTCGCAGAAAGGCTGTCAGCTGAGGCTCATGTTGGAGGCACCTTGCGGCAAATGTTCCCCTGCACATGTGCAGTCAGGAGGCAGGGAGAAGAATATAGGATGTGGAGAGTGAAGAATATCTTCAGGAACCCTAAATATCCATTCCCAGGCTTGAACTTAGAACATAGGCGCTTTCTTACTACTGCACATGAAAAATAAAGAAAATGGGGTCTGGGATGTCAATTAATACGTGAATTTGGCTCCAACAGAAACAAAATAGCACCCATACGCTTTAAGTGCTTTTCTGGTGAGGTCTAAAGGACTAAGATGGACTCCAAGAAACATATTCCAGTGGAGAATTCTAGGAATTGAAAGAGGCAAAGAAGCTACAGATTAATATTATCCAGATCACTATTGAATTTGTTCAGTTAACATGAAATCTAATCAGTGTATGTGGTTCTTTTCCATATTGCTTTTCACGCTATCAAGATGTATGCTGAATTTTATTTCCCTAGAAAGTAGTCCATCCCTTAATCCTCCCCTCCTCTTCACGTTTTGTGTACAAATGCACGTGTGCGTGTGCATGAGTGTTTGCAGATTCACTCACGTGTGTATGCTAGTGGCACATTGACTTCTATAGCTTTCCATATTAATTTTGGGGTTTTCATATTGAACCCAGAGCCTGATGGTTTGGCTACAGCCAAGGTCCCCCATGGATCCTTCTGTCTCTGTTCCTCCTCCAACACTGGGGTTGGAGGTATCTGATACCACAGCCAGCTTTTCATATGAGTGTTGGAAATCCAATCTCAGGTCTTCAGGCTTGTTCAACAACTACTTCAACCACTAATACCTCTCCATAGCTCCTCTATATTTGCTTGCTTAGAGTCAGATTCCTCTCCATCACCCTTACAGCCTTCTTGTAATCTTATTTGAACATACAGAAGAGTGGCGACGGATGCATCACTACAACCAATAGAGGTGATCTATAACAAAGCAGGAACTCTGGATGTCCTCTTCCAACTGCTACCAAAGGCACAAATTGTCCCGGGATAAGCAACATACATTATACTTTCCTGTGCTCTAATTTTATATAACCATAACCACCCAGTGTAACCTGTCTTATGTGTATCTTCCTTTTTGTGGGCATCAGCAACACAATAGAATTTGCGTATACACAGTCATTTTCTAAGGGTCACATACACCACAGCTTCACTAAGGCACTCTTTTACTGGAAATGTTTATATGTGTCTTTGGGTGAACACGTACAAACACACATTTTGGGTATGTAACTTAAGCAGAATTTTTGTTATGAAGCAATGTTTTGGCATAGTTAGTGCATCATAGCTTTAATGTCCTTCTGTTAAAAATTCTTGCATTGTTTTATTATTTTGTTTGAGACAGAGTATGGTCTAACATAGGTTCACTATGTAGGCAAGGGTAGCCTGGAACTTCTGATTGAAGTCCTGGCTCTGCCTCTCTCCCAAGGGCTGGTATTGTAGGTGTGCACCAACATGCCTAGATCTTAGAAATATTTTTACTAAGATGATATAAGTTAATATGTTTAAGTTAAACAATTAATATAAATAATAAACCATGATACAAATACAACACCTGTACTAGTTCATACCTATTTATACTTTCACCCATTTGAGCTTTCACCTCTTCTTGGTTTACTTTGACTGGCTAGGGTTTTTATTGCTTGTCTGTGTATTTTGGCAGTGTTGCATTTGTCTTGACAGGTGTGTGTGTGTGTGTGTGTGTGTGTGTGTGTGTGTGTGTGTGTGTGTGTGTGTGTGTAGATACTGGTAGATAACCTGAGGGAAATGGTTCTCCCCTTCTACCATGTGGAACCTAGGGATCTAACTCAGATAAGCAGGTTTGGTGCAGATGTCTTTGACCCATCCATCTTGAGAATCCTAAATTCATTTTTTTTTATTTTGAGACAGTATCTCATAACTGGCATGGAATTCACTATGTAGAGCAGCCAGGTTGGCCTCAAACTCATAGATAGAAATGGGTCTGCCTCTTCCTTCTGAATGCTAGGATTAAATGTATACACCAGTATGCCTACCCTACATTCTTAATGCACTTCTTTTTATCTGCACATTTCTCCTTTTAAAAATAAGTAATTGGGAGTGGTATCTGACTTAAGAAATATTTGCATATATGAAGGACATGAAAAAATTCTACTCTGCTTATCTTTTTCTAGAAGTTTTATTTTCTTTTACATTTCGATTTACATTCCATTAGGAATGGGCTTGCAGGATGCTGTGACGTATACAGATATCTTGCATTACCATGGTAATTAATTCAATGGAAAACGAAGGTTATATACAGGTAGAAGTAAGTTCCACTTGTAATATGACTTTGAATAAAAATCAGAAGAATGGGCACTTGGAAAGATGGCTCAGAGAGTAAGAGTACTTGCTGGGCAAACATGAAGACCTAAGTTCAAATTTTCAATGTCCATGAAAAAAAAAATCAGAGAGTGACCTGTAACCCCATGTCTTTTGTGGAACAGGATTTTTTGGAATAGGATTCCTGGGTCTTCCTGTGTGCCAACCTAGATCAAGATTCAGCAAGAGTTTATGCCTGTAAGATGGCGGAGAATAACAGAGTAGGACACCTGATGTCCTCATTTGGCTTTTACATGCTTATGCTGACACACACAGCTTCATAGTCATATACACATATACCATACACACACACACGCACGCACACACACACAGCTTCATAGCCACATACACATATACCATACACACACACACGCACACACACACACACACACAGCTTCATAGTCACAT
>PVIU01008561.1:0-82023 GCA_004026605.1 Ondatra zibethicus
CAAGAAAATTTATTGTGATTATCTAACTTTCTGGTTTCACTTTTGTACAAATTCATTTTTATAATCATTTCAAACTCAAAGGACAATATCAACAAACTATTAATATTATGCTTCAAGATATGCTATTTGTAGCCATGACAAAAAGAAACCGATACCAACAGAAGATAAAACCAAAACAACTCTTGAGGGAATGGAATTACAAATCCACAATTGCTAATTGAACAATTATTTTGCAGCTTAAAAATTAACAATCAGTATTTAAATGAATACTTGAACTCTAAGATATTGAAGGGCTGGAATAAATCTAGGTGTTTTAATAGAATAGAGTAAGCTTTCATATGGAAAAGTGCATATGAGTAAAGGTTTTCTAATGTCTAACCACAACATTCACAATCACATGTAATTTGAAGAACGCCTTCCAATTAGATATTGAGAACCCACTGAGCCACCCAACTAAACAGAACAGAAAAATGTATGAGTCGTCATTACATTGGTGTAGGACTCAGCTCAACCCACCTGAAAGTCTATGCATGCCTCTCAGTAAGTCACTGAATTTAGCAAATTATATATGGTACCTATAGATACTATTGACATAGACATACACACACGGGAACACACACCCCCTCAGGTATATCCTCATGGACTCTGATTTCTATAGATTTTGCCCAATGTTCCTACCTCTCTTTCATACGGATTTAAAAATAATAAGGATCTACAATATGAAATGAGATCCTGAGATAAATTTTGGCAAAATGAGGAGCCTACCTTGATTATGGAATTTGGAAGTAGAAAAAAACTGGTAAAAATGCTTGTGGGATATTTGAATGAGATCACAGGACCCAAGGCAAAATTCATTTTGATTCTTTGTGCCACTTCAGGCATGGTGGAAAAGGCTATAAACCCTGGGAGAATAGGAGACAAGACAATCTCATGAAAATTAGATATACTCATGCAAAATTTTATCAATGGGAGTGAGTGGGATTCTGTTCTGTCGTTCTTTGTCTTCCTACTGCACCGATTTTTGGAGATGAACTGGAAAGGTTCTCTGAGTTTATACTGCCAAGATGATTCAACTTAAGTTCTAGCTAGTCACAAGTCCATACTTTTTCTGATACTGTTGCTGAGCTACTTAATTCATTTAGGGGAAATGGTAGTAGCTGGCAGGTAAAGGATGATCTGGTAAACTATAGAAATAGCATGTATATGTACATATGCATATTGGTCATCCTAAATTCTAAGATGCTTGGTGAGTCACAGTGCTTCTAGAAGTAAACAGTCAGTTCACAAGACACAAATGAAACAATTCTTTCTACAGTTGTTTGCAGGTGCACAAACAAGCTTTCTTGCTTGCTACGGTAAGATTTCATTGTTAATGTCGTGGGTGTCTTGTTGGATATTCATACCCCACCCACACCATTTCTTGCTTCCCAAAATGAAGATGTTTCCCTTCGGCTCACAGTGATCTCACTACGGCCTGGGTGTCTCCATTTGCTCTGCTTTTTTCAGCAGTGGCATGACACTCATTTTTAGCCCTGTGAGGATAAGGGTAGGGATTGGTATTGCACCTGAGGAACCTACAGTGGGTATCTGGGTAGATTAGTTTCCCAAGATGCATTGCTGTGTCTCTGCTGGAAATATACACACAAACACACATAGAAATAGTCATGGAAATTAGCTGAGCCACTGACACTGTGCCAGGTAGACAGCTTGCCTTCAGAGGATGTTTGGAAATATATGGAGGTTAGTTGTTTGGTTGTTACGCTTTATGGACAGACATTTAGATGCTAGAGTCAGGGTTAACAAACAACCTCAAAATGGATCATTCCCTCATTTAATTTTTTTTTTTGCCCCAAGTATAAGAAATGTTTAATGAAACATGCTCATGCCCAATGCAGCAGGGCATGCTGGTTTTATTTACTGTATTTTCTTTGCAGATCAGTAAGGGTGTAAGTCCTGTCGACATATCGAGTTGCAAGTCAAGTCCTTTCCCAGTGCTTTTGATCCCATTGGTGGGCTCCAGCCAACCTGCTCTGAATCTATGTTCTCTGTCAGTGGGATTGTTCCGGAGATCCGGGGAGGAAACATACTGAACACAGATCCCTAAACATGGCAAATGCTCAGGAAATATTACATAGAATTGTGATATAATTGTCTGGCGTCTTTTGGGTTTCTCTTACTGGTATGATGGTAATTTTTTGACCTGTGTTCTCTTCTGCTTGCTTCCTCTCCCAGGCTTATAAAATGCTATCAGCATGAAGAACTGATCAGCATCTCCTTCTAGTGATTAATAGTAATGGCAGTAATGGGTATACTTGAATAACGTGGAAATCTTATGAGATTTACCGTTTCTTGCAGTTTTGCCCATTCTAAAATGCCACAGCTTCTCAAAACTAAGTCTCCTAAACTTGGAAACTTCAGTGGAAGATCAGGAACAAATTCAAATTTCTGTCAATATCATTTTTTAAAAAATTTTCTTTGGAACAAGAGCATTGATTTCCTTTCAAAGCGTCTGGGTAAATCTTGGGGTGGGTGTGTGGCTCAGTGACAGGGTCTGAGGCACTGAATTCTAGCCCCAGTGCTGTA
Source organism: Ondatra zibethicus (assembly GCA_004026605.1). Classification (NCBI taxonomy): domain Eukaryota; kingdom Metazoa; phylum Chordata; class Mammalia; order Rodentia; family Cricetidae; genus Ondatra; species Ondatra zibethicus. The sequence goes on from PVIU01008561.1 coordinate 2,584, forward strand.
GAAAAAAAACAACCAGTCTAGGAAATAATAATTTTACATTTAAAAATAGAGAATAAGTTATATAAATTTTTATTTTCTAAAAGATATTTTGTAAATATTGCATCATATAAATAGCTATCTAGTTGATTTATTAGAGTAAGTTTTTGTGTTTCAATTCCCAAACAAATGTGACCAAGTGTAATTTATTCAAATTACACTTGCGCCCTTGCTTTTAACTTACTTAACTTGCATCTGGGTTGTGATGCATGTGTGCCTGCTGTAGATTCTTCTGTTTTTCTGATTTGCTGGTTTGTCTTGTTGCTTTAAGCTTTACTTTCTCAGCATAAAAATAAGCATCTGGAAGCCTTATCTTTAGAATTACCGCCCTGGGTTTTGGACATGAACTATTTCTGGAGACTAATGTCACCATGGCAGGTGTGTGTGTGGCCATGACCCCAAATGAGGTTGGTTGGCCCTTCCTATTCATAACTCTTGGATTACAAGTTCACAAATCCTTAGGAGGTTTATTGTCAGCACAGGACAGAGAATGAGGGGCAATTGCTTAGTTCCAACTGAGTTGTGACAACATTAACCCTTGTAAACAAACATACCTATTGTAGTGCCCAGTGAATGTCCAATGAAGTACAACTTCTCCTGACCTGTTTTATTTACAATGAAGTCTATTATTCCTGGGAGGTCATATTTGGCCATTTCATCAAAACTGTAAAATGAAACAACATATAAATACACACAGCTTTGGTTTTAAAACTCAGACACTTGCTTGATTCTTCCTCACACAGGAGCTGTGCCACCTACATATTCAGTGTGTGTATCATTATGCACCCAGTTAAACGGAGACTATGGCAGCTCTGTGTGAAGCTTTTCTGTTTATGTTCTACTAGCAGGAATGGCTGCGGGAGTAACGCACACTCTCTCAAGTTCTGCATTCTCATTCCTCGCACTCCTCTTTGCTCCCCTTTCCTGCTTTCATTCTCTTTTTTGTTTCTAATTTCCCTATGGTATTGATGACTGGTATTCAATACCTGTCAATTTTGCCATTTGTGATTCAACCATTTGCTAGCTGAGCAACATTGGGGAAGTTATCTAAATGTTATGACCACAAGTATGTCCCCTTGGAAAATGAACGGGGAATCCCTGGTGTATAGGGCTGCTGTGGGGCTTAGATTGTATGGAAGAAATGACTTGCCTGTTAGTAGGTACTTAATCTGATGTTGTCATTGTTAGTACTTGTGTAAACATACACATATGTATTCATATATATATATATATATATACATACATATATATATTTGCCGGAAGCAAAGACCTGTATTTTGAGATTTGTATTTTGTTTACAGCCATCTTAAGTTCACAAGTAAGATACTCACCTTGCAGGCAAGTTCCGGACCTAGGACATTAGCCTAGTGAGACTTGCAGGCACCAGGCATATATATATAAATATATATATATATATTCACACAATATCCTTTAATATGAATGCCAAAATTCTACATTCATCTAGCATTCATTGAGGAGAACAAAAGTTCATATTAAGTAAGATCCAGTATCCTATGAACTTGTAAAAAGTACACATGAGGGGACTAATAAATTGATACAACCACGTGTGAAATAATTGTGGTACCTTACAGAGAATCAAATCCAAGCTTCCTGTAAAAGATTGGAGAAACAAAATGTTTCCTAAATTTTGTCCCTCCACACAGCAGTAGCTCTAACAATTTATTCCTCTCTTTTTCTTCTCCAACCCTGTTTGGGGAGTGATGACTATGGGTTGGTACAAAAAATGATAATGTTCTCTATTCTAACAGCACAATGCGAGTTATCTTGGTGTTTAGTCCTTTGCAATGGAAGTTCATGAGAGACAACCCTGACTTCTAGTGACAGAAAACAGTTCTACTAAAATAAATTGTCAGAGTATCAAAAGTTCTTATTAACTGTTCGTTAACATTTTTAAAATGTCACATTGGAATTTCCCTTAAAATAGTGTGCTATATAATCTTTTTCTCTTCCCTTTTCTGGGTCTCTTTATTTTCCTAGTTGCTGTCTATTTATTTGTTATTTTAAGTATAGTCATGTTGTTTGAGCAAGGACTGAAATATGGCTGGTCTGGAATTCACAATATAACCCAGGCTAGCCTCTAACTCATGGAAATCCTCCTGCCTCCCCAGTACTGGCATTACAAGCATAAGACACCATATCCTGGCAGTATGGAATATAATCGCAGTTACCATTTCTTAAATATAACATGCATATCATTTTTCAAAATGGATTGCCTAAGAGAAAACATTAGCTAAAAGCACTAGTAGAATTAATTCTGCTTTCTGCTTTTTCCTTTGGATATATTAAAAACCACAGGGGTTTTATAACCCCAAATATTATGTATTAGCCATGACTTTATATTTAGGGATATCCCTCCAATTTTCCAGAGATTTTTCTTAGATACAGTTTACCTAAAAGCCCAGAATTTCTGGTCATTTGCCGAGAGAGTTTTGTGTCTTCTTGACCAAGTGTTTCCCCGACTGTTTCCCATCCACACATCATAACCCGCATCTGCTAAGAGGAACCCGAGGCTTCCATTGGCAAAGTTCTCAAGCCAATAGGCATTGTCTGCAAACAAGGCATGCTGCATATACACAACCGGCCGGGAACCTAGAGGAGGGGTGTGAGAGAGAGCAAGAGAAATGTATAGCCAAGAACAATATAGAAACACATATGCACACACACACATGCACACAGAGCCTGCCTCTCCCCCTTTGTCACTTGTGTATTAGTTTAGAGTATTAAATCCGTATTTCCAGCTGCTGAAGTACAGATTATACTATGGTGCTGAGCTGACTGCTGTGCACGCAGCATTTTCTTGACTTCTTAGGACAATTTAAAAAGTAGCTTCTATTTTGAGGAACGTTTTACAGGTGTGCAAACCAAGTTTTAAATAGTTAAATAACTTTCCTAAATGGTCTCCTTAGTCACAAGTTTCAGAAAAGAAACTGAAGACCAATTGCGTCTCATGTCAAGGCACACTTTTGTGACTGCTCTGTTCTTTTTGTAGTCGCCAGTCTATGATGCTTTGGCTTGCAATTTTTCAGCACTATCATGGTACAAATCAATACATGTTCAATATAAACCATACTTGATTGCAACTGTGATTTTTCTCCCCGGGGCTAGAAGAAGCAGTATGATCTTTCCAGATGCCCACAGGGAGCCTTATGCTTCACTCCTAGACAGTCATGGCATCAAAAGGGCAAAGCATTACAGTGCTCCATGGTTTTGAACTATATTCAGTTAATTAGGTGCATTAAACAGCTTTTCCTCATGCTATTTTCAGTTTACATTGTTTTTTTTTTTAGTGCATAATCCCATTCAATGTTGATTAGCACCTGCATGCATGGTTTACAAAGATGTAAAGTTTTTGATGGCTAATAGAGCTCTGCATCAGACCTAGGGAGGAAGGGGAGATACAGGAAAGTAGGCACAGACTAGTTCCTTGTCAAACGTCTACCCTGTTCCCTAGCTTTTGCTCACTGGGGAGCATTTGCAAACTATGACAGTAGAATAAACTAGACATCCTTCTGCCCAATCCCAGGTTTACAAGTGTTGTAGAATATTATTTTAAGATGTGTTACCTATGTTTATGCTGTGGAACTTTTGTTTAATGATGCAAAGATGTGTTGCATTCTTTTATGTTGCATTTGTTTAACTCTGTGAAGTTGTGTTACTTTCCTGATCTACAATACCTGATTGGTTTAATAAAGAGCTGAACAGCAAGCTGAATAGCAATGAAGGAGACAGGATGGGTGGCGCTGGCAGGCAGAGTGAATAAATAGGAGGGGAAATATGGAAAGAGAAGGGCAAAAGGAGACGGAGAGGAGGACTCCAGCGACCAGCCACTCAGCTACATCGCAAACCACGGAGTAAGAAGTAAAGAAAGGTATACAGAAATAGAGAAATTTAATAGCCCAGAGGCAAATGGTAGATGAGATAATTTAAGTTAAGAAAAGCTGGATAGGAGCAAGTCAAGCTAAGGGCAGGCATTCATAAGAAAGAATAACCTTCTGCATGATTTATTTGGGAGTTGGATGTCAGACTCCCAAAAAGCAAAGAGCAAAAGACTAGAAGCAAACAGACAAAACCCAACAACATACAAAGGAGTGAATGTTTAGTGAAGTGAGAGAACCAGGGCTATTGAGGAAAACAAAGCAAAACAACAAAACTCTCAAAGCAGCAACAGCAGCAGCAGCAGCAATTAGCACATTACTTTAATGACTGAAAATATAGGTCCTGGAGTCTGGCTGCCAAAATTGAAATTCTGGTTTTGTCACTTGTTATTTGCATGACTTTGTGCCTGTTTCAGAAGATGCCTGTCATCATCTGTAAATGGAGATGGTTAGTGTTTGCTGAGGGTTTTAAGTGATTAAAAATATGTAGAACATGATAGCTAACAAGTGGTTTTGAACTCCACATCTTTTCATAATTAATTCTCCTTAAATTTATTTCTCTAAAATTCTTTGCTCCATAGCTTTTCCTCCCTCAAGTTTGTTGCCTGACTTAAGAAAAGACAAAACTGAAAATAAACAAGATCCAGAATGCTCTTCTAATTTGAAATGAAGGTAACAGTGCATTATTTTGAGTATAGCCATCTCCTAGGATAGATCTTTCATTAAAATGTATTTATTGGTTCCTTGACATTTAAGTCTGACTTGGAAAACTATATTTTGTATGGGAGAATTGCCCACACGCCACTTCGAGTTTTCATCTGAAACCCGTCAAATCGCATACTCCTTTCTTAGAAAGGCAGATTGTACAACACTGTGATTCTGGTGGCTTTGGCCGCCACCAGATGGAGGAAAGAGGCTGCAGGACTGATGTGAGAAGCAGGTGTCAATGACAAGTGCCCCCCAGCCTTTTAACTTCTTTTGTTTACACTTATTTCATAGTGTAAGCTATCTGCAATTAATTTAGAGTGTAATTTTCTTGCTCTTGCATGTTTGGCTCTTTCATTTCATGAACTGTGCCTTTGATCATGGCTGCCTATTCATTGAGAAAGCTTCAGAAATGCACTGTTATTCAACCTGTGGTAAGAGAAGAGACCCACTGATTTTAGAGGGATACTTTGGGTATCCCAGTGGACTCAACTTCATTCCGCCTTTTGAACTTTTGACTTGGTAAACTGTCTTTCCCAAAGAAGCCAGTAATGAGTTGATAAAAGTAGACTCTACCTTGACATTTACACCTTAGGAGCAGGTCTGATTTTCCTCGGCAAGATCTGTCTTGCCCTTTGAGTCTTTAGAGAATTGGATGGAAAATAACAAGCCTCCTTGTTAGCCATTAAAAGACCATTGCAGTAACTCAAACTGATTTGAACAACTCTGTCTCTCTCCTGATGGATAGCTAGCATTCAATTTCAGTCATGCGTCTTTCTCTCCAGGAGACACATCTGTACCTGTCTGCTCAGTCTGTGCTCTCCCATGAGGAATTCTGTTGATGGCGAGAATGTACCCATCTGCGGTGGTGACTTCATACTCTTCACTGGGGTAGCCGTTGTAGGTGATGATTTCACTCTGTCGTAAACATAGAGTTATTGGCAGCTCCTCCTCTCAGGAGAAATCATAAAGAACTAGACAGTGTGACTAACAAGGTTTTGTGCATGGTTATATGAAATATATAGCTGTAGGTAGCTGTAAAATTAAATTTATTATACAAGGTCTTCATAAAAATAAACAAAATGCAAGAAGGTATCTACTAAAATATTGGGGGTGAATATTTAGCATTGACCTATCTGACTAGAATACATTTCCTTGTTATTTGTCTTTTGAATTTCCTTTTGGCTTTAAAAATGGTAAAATTACATGCCAGGAGAATGCTGTCTTGAATTATCCAATTGTCTTTGAAGGTATGAATTTAAAAGGGTGATTGACGAATACAAAAGACATGACACGTTCTGTTCCTTAGAGCTAGAAAATATCAGCTATTAAGTCAAAGGCGCCGATTTACCAGCCTGACACTTGAAAAAATGTTACAAACTGTTTATATCATCCACGATTTTTGCTATAGCCAGGCTGGGCCTTTTACAATCCTACCACCCAGTAGTCCATTTTATTTGAAGCTGTTTTAACTTACGGCATTCATCCACACTTCAGGATTCACTTCATTGTCAAAATCCGAGAGTCCACTAACACTTAAAGTTCCACGTATCAAACAGGCTGTTGTTAAGAATAACCACCTCATTGGCATGCCTGGCACAAAACGTTTAACATTTAAAGGTTAATCTTATCCATCTATGTTGATGATTAAAATTAAAATAGTACCATATTGAAAATTCAAATGACAGCAGAGGAAGCTGGTGCTTTGTGGGAGAAGCAGACACAGCAAAAGTTTCTTGGAATATTAGTCATCTCATGGAGTGAACTTAACCCAATCTGGAGGCCTTTCAAATTTTAATTAAGGTATTTTTATGACCTTCTCTGTATTCAGCTGTTAGCTCAAAAGACAAGTTTTGACATGGCGGCAAATCAAACAGTAAATTTGTCTATATCCTTGCCTTTCATCCCACAAGGCTCAGAGGAACAATGAACAGATGGAGTTTCCACTAAGGCATCAAGCTGCCAGTCGGTTTCTAGAGATGTGACACTCTCCCGCGCACCTTTCCCAAAGTCCAGCCTGGCACATCTCCACGTGCAGCCGTACGCCATCGCCATGGTTTAAAGAATCATAGCTTCAAAGACAGACATCATGTGAGCAAGTGAGCTTATCTCCTGGCCGCTGCTAAAATTGCCCAGCCTGTACTTGGGGTTCAGCTTCTCCACAAACAAGCTTTTTGACTGTGGGAAAGGGCACTAATCTCTATGGGTCTTAGTTGTTTTTTTTTTTTTTTTTTTTTTGGTGTGTGTGTTCGTATCTTTAAGATAATAAGATGATGACTTTTCTCATAGTATGACCGTGATGATTAAGTGATACAACATACATGATGTCTGCAATGTAAATTCCTTAGAACAGTTTCTATTATTTTTCTTATTGTTAGAACGAGCAAGAGGCTGACCAGAAGTCCATTACTACATCCAGTTAATGTCTACATTTTGAAAGCACAGTTTATTTTATAGCCTCTTATACATGTTACATCTTTTTAAAAATCCTATCTATAGATATTATATAAAACTTAAAAATTGAAACTAACAATAGTATTTGTTGAAAACTCTGAAGACACAGTCTTCAATATTCAAGCTATGTTACTTAAATATAGAAACGCTCCATAAATGCGCTACTAATAATATCCTCAAAAATATTAAAACAAAGGCTCAGAGACACTTACGATCTGCCCAAGGTCACAGAATCAAAGGTGACAGGTCTAGGGTGGGCATGCAGACAGCCTCACTGCAGGACCTATGGCCACTTTCATCGGCCTCCTGGTTGTGGTGGATCTCCATCTTACCTCGTTAGGCGAGCTTCACCTGTCCAGGAGACTTCCGTACTTTTGCTTTTGACATCAGGCTGAAGAGTGAGCTATGGCTGCAGTGACAGTTAGAAGCTAGAGAAGTGACAAACAGGAAGTTGGTGGAAATGAGGAAACCCTGGACTATGACACGCCCTAGGCGGCTCCCCAGCACACCAAATGCATGATGCACTTGTAGATTGGGAAATAGTGGTCTACATGATGCCAAATAACCAGCTGGGCTGAGCCTCACTGATGCTCACAGTTAGTGTCTGTCACTGTGGAGAGGAATCAGCAACATTTTCATTCCAGTGCTTCATGTGAGCTCAGAATCCTATTGGACAAAATCAGAGATAACAGGAACTCCCCTCCCAACCCTACAGCATCATGATAAGGATCCACAGAAACAATGTATGAAAATATTGGCGTCAGCTGTGGAGTATGCAGGGAAACATGTAACTATGAGTCAGTTGAGATGCAATCCAATTCTTGACATAAGACCAGGGGGAGTGCGGTAGAGGAAACTAACCCACAGGCCAAAGGACTTTGACCTATAGTAAACTTTGACAGCAATCAATTTGAGTCTGGATCTATAAAACATTTAGCTTCTTCCTTAAAGAAGGTAGAGACGAGCGCCTAAAGTGAAGACACTTTAACTCTAAATTCCACACGAGCAACACAAAATGGAAATTTGTGTGCTACACCCTTCTGTCTTCCGTAAGTCTACAGAAACTATGCTGCCAGCCCAGTGTGGGCATTTCTGTTTGGTCTTAGCCTGAAATGCTTTCAGAAATGAAGCTGTTATCCCTATTTGTCCAAATCCTGCGATCCATTTCAGTTGAATGAGGAGTTTCATGCCAATTACACAAATGTGGAGTGAAAGGTGAGCCTCAGCTGGTTGGAATAAGAATTTAATCACAACTCCACATTCATTCGGGCTTTGGTAACGGATTCAAACATGTTTTGTTCTGATTAACAGCATGATGGCAGAGATATAAGCACTTGTTTGAAATGGCTCATAGCCTTGGACGACTAAATGACACTTCTGACAAACTTTTATAGAGTTTTTGCAAAGTTCTAGGAAGCACAATATTGTTCTTATTAGTGTTGATTGGTTGGCCTGACTTTGAGTACAAATAGCATTACTGTAATTCAGTTCCTCAAGATTTTATAGATTATTAACTAGTTCATGTCTCCAAAAGATTTTATGTTTTCACTTATATTTTAACAATCTGAGGAATTCTTCTTGCTGTTTTGCTTGCACGGAAACAAAATTATGTCAAATAAATGAAGATAATATTTTGATAACAATTTATCACCCTTCTTATATAAGCTTGCTTTAAAAATAAGTATTCAATATTTGATTGAATATTATATATGCTATGTAGCAGTGCTTATAATATTTCTTATAAATATTAATGTAGCAATGAGTACTATGTAATATTAACTATAGTTAGTTAATCAATCGTCACATTAGTCTTAATTAAAATGAACTAAATTGAAACATATTCCTAAACCTTATTAATTATAAAATAGCAGCTAGCCTTTGATCTCTAGAAGTTTATTTTTTTATCTACAACTAGATGATATTAGAGCTGGAAAGTAATTGTAAATAAACATTTAAATTAAGGGGCAATATTTAGGAAAAAAAGTACATAGTGTTTCTGGTATCTCCATCAAAGAATCCTTTCACAGACCAGAAAATTGCTTAAAAAACACTGCCCGTTCATTTATCAAAATGGCTCAAAACATGTGCATCTTGGACCAATAATGACATTTGTCCTGACAAAATATACCTCTTTTTTTTTGTTGTTGTTGTTTTTGCTTGATTGTTTCTTTCACACCAAAGCCTTTGTTTCTTTTCTCTTTTGAGAGGGGAATTTTGATGGCCTCAAATTCATGGCAAGTATATCTCTGCCTAAAGACTTTTCTGAACATATTACTTTTTCTCGAAGGGTCATAGTTCTTCTATCTTGGTTATAGCTCAAAGTTAAAAGCTTAAGTATCATTCACATAACACAATAGAAAGTAATGGGCCTTTTGAAAACTTAAATATGAAATGCCTTTGAGACAAATTTTCTCTAGAGTAAGACTTCATATGATCATACTCGATTTTGTGGAGTTGGTTTTAATTCCTCTCTTGTTAGGTAATTTATTTTGTATACTCAAAATCAGATAGGGCTCAATAGTAGCATAAATATGCATAAATGTGTATATATATGCATGTAAATTCTTAATTAGCACACCTTGGTTAGTGGAAAAAATACTTTACATGTTAGAATTTCATTTCTCCGTACTTTATATATAGAAAAATTAGTATTTATTCTGTTCATTATTATAAAATAAAAGATTATTTCTAGATGGCCTAATAAAATGACATGCTTTTTAAATGTTAGTGACAATTACCCTGTTTTTCTGCCATAAACTACATACATCTTCAAAAATAGTACAGCTATGATAAAAAGACATCATAAAGAAATGCAAGTAATAACCAGATTGATCATAAATAATGAAAACATTAAAGCTTTTTGAAGAGACCATAGCATAATCTATGTGTATACATTTTCGTCCCCATATAAATGGTCCAAAAGAAAACTCACATTTATAGAGGAGTTAGGGCCAAAATGTCAATAGCTGACTGTGGTAATGCCCAGTCTTAGTAGGTGTTAGGCTCAGGATTGTGCTTATGGCAAAGCACAAAGCTTTTTGAGAGGGAGAGCCATCCTCCTCCTCCAAGCAGGTTCACCTACCTACTTTGCTTAATGCATACAATTTATGTATGGCATTCTCTATAGATCATCAGTGTTTGAATTTTCATAGGTGGTGTATTCAAATGGAGGCTCCCCCTCATCCAAGCACATAGAACACTTGACCAGGAATTTTCATTGAATATAGTTTTGTTTACAGTTTCACCCCATTTGGTGATTAATATAATTGCAATTGGTATATGCAGAGAGATAACATTAGTTGCTATTACATGTTTCTATCTTTTGCAAATTCATGTTTTATTTTGAAAAATTACTGAGAAACTACCCTGCAGTGTCCTTAGCATGCCTGGAAATAAGCTTTTTCAGGGTCAGATTACCTATTTTATCTCTCCACAACCTCCAACACCATCAAAACTCTGTGTTTTGAGTAAGTGAATGAATGAACGAGTCTAGAAGACTAGAAAAGGAGGGTTAATAAATATCAATAAAATAGGTTATGATTTATTGAATATTACCATGAGTCAAGTATATTACTTTGCTAGTGTTCCAACTTGACCATACATTTTCCTGATTCTTTCTGCTTTTAAACATTTCAGTGAAAACCTTTCATAACAGTACCTAGTATTTAACTGGAGAAGGGATATTTATAGTCAAAATCAATCAATCAATCATGTTATATGTTTTAGCCAAATTAACATTATTTTAATAAGCTGCATCAACTACTACTGCAATGGACGATGACTACTTGATAGTATCTGTTTCCCTGCCGCTCATCTCCAAATTGCCCTGTTACCTAGTGACTGCTCTGAAAGAGTCTGACTTTCCAAGCACTTGGTACTCATATGGGAAAAGATTAACATAGACCTTTTCATAGTTTTATTTTTCCAAATAATAAATGAGCCTTCTAGCCTACGCTCTGCAGTTCTGATGAATTCGGCTGCATGACTCAGCATGTATACATAGACAGCCATTTCTCGGAGAGTGACATAGTTCACATCAGGATGTGTTCCTTTGATAAGCCGTGGACACCAAAAGAGGAACCTCCCTGTGAACCATTTGGTGCCCAACCAGCCAAAATTATATCTTATTTATGAGGACACATTTGTAGTCCTCTTATTTATGTCAAGAGATTCTTGAGAAATGAGTATTTGTTGCAGATGTACTAATTACAGGTCATAAAATTACCCAGCTCCCATGGAACTCAACAATTCTGAATTATTTATTGACTGTTGACTTTGTACCTAGGTGATAGGGAACGTAACTGAGTTACAAGACACACATAGCATGCCAGCTAAGAAGTAGGGCTTCCATGCAAGTTGACAACCTTCACCCTCCTTTTTCCTCTCTCTCTCTCTCTCTCTCTCTCTCTCTCTCTCTCTCTCTCTTTGTTGTTAGTTGACACTCCTATGTTTACTATACAACTCAGGTCACCTTTTTCTTTCCTCTGGAATATCTTGGAGCCTTCAGGCTTCTGTGCTCTTTTCATGCCTGATAACCTAGCACTCACAACACCTGTATAGACACTGACAGATAATCTGTTAGTCTATTGTTAGTGTATGTTGTGATCCTGTCAATTTTCCATGCGTGTGATTGTATCCAGACCTAGATGTCAACCATAGGAACATCCTGAGGTAAATAGAACAATGAGCTTGTTATTTGTTTGGTTTTGAATGCCTTACTATTTTTGGTATTTAGATTCTTCCTATGCAGATTATCAATGCCTGACTCATAAACTTTGGTAAGGACCAAATGTGACAATGTGTGTTTCATCTGAAATTTTACATATAGTAGAAACTTTATAGATACTAATGTCTTATTTCCAGTCACAGACTCATATGACTTCCCTTCCTCTTCCTCCAACAGATAGAAAAGCCCTGGATACTAGAGACCATTGATGAAACAGAATAACTGGGTGGTTTATAATAATATTCTATGGTCAAAAATTGCACTGTAAGAATCAGGATACCATCATGGTTGAACAAGAGTGCTGGTCACTGTAGCGAGGCATCTTTGAATTCATAACTTTCTGCACAGTTAGTCGCTTCATATGTAATCCAAAGGTAGTGGTGTTAATGCTAACTTTATCTTAGAGCTGCAAAATGTGAATTATAATAATTAAATAATTTGTTTATGGGCATAAATATAGTGGTGCCAGAACTAAAACTTATTTTATCGTAGAGCTCATGGCAAAGTATTATTTTATATACATATACTTCCTATTCATTTTTGATCCTCCTGACAGTGTATGAAATTGGGAGAAGTGGGTGTGTTTATTGGTTAAAAAAACCATGGCTTTTTCAGGGTTACACAGTAATATAAAGAAGAACTGATTCTGGAACTCTCATTGTTTAGATACAAACATGTACATCTCATGAGTTCCTTACTTTGTAGCTAATAAAATAAAAAAGTAATTATGCCTATGAAGTCACGTTGATAGGATCAGAAGACAGCATAGAAACAAGAACATTTTTTACCAGTATAATCCCTGCCATTAATTGTAGAAGCTGCAGTGTCTTCAAGAGGAAGGGCTCCCAGAGATCAGCTCACTGTGTTGATCTAGCTGTGTCTGCTGTTGGCGGCTCTAATAGCTGGAACCAGCATTAAAAGGGCTGGACTGGGAGAAGGATTTCATTCTCTCTCTCTCTGTCTCTCTCTCTGTCTCTCTCTCTCTCTCTCTCTCTGTCTGTCTCTCTCTCGTCTTTATTGTAATGAAAGCATTCATCTTGTCTGGAAAGGTCATTACATAAATGTTTAAATTTCTTAAGTCCCATCAGAATTTATGCTTATAATGTATACATTTTTTAAAAATATTTATTTATTATGTATACAATATTCTGTCTGTGTGTATGTCTGCAGGCCAGTAGAGGGCACCAGACCTCATTACAGATGGTTGTGAGCCACCATGTGGTTGCTGGGAATCGAACTCAGGACCTTTGGAAGAGCAGGCAATGCTCTTAACCTCTGAGCCATCTCTCCAGCCCTAATGTATACATTTTTCACATATCTCTTTGGTTGAAAATGGATTTTTCACCTCACATAATATATCCTGACTATGCTTTCCCTCCCTCTATTCCTCTCAGCTCTTCCCCCACCTCTCCCATCCAGATGCACTCCTGTTCTGTCTCCCATTAGAAAACAAGCAGGTTTTAAGGGATTAGAATAATATAATCTAACAATACATTACAATATAATGCAATTAAACAAAACCGAACACATTGGAATTGGACAACACAAGCAAGATTTCCAAAGGTGTGACAATGTCTAGGTACAGGTAGGGAACACTAGGTGTGAAGATGAGGCAACAGCATTATTGTATAGGATATGATCTCTGAAAACTGAAGGTTCTGCTCTGCAGAGCAGTGAGGGAGCACTCCTCTGATGTTTAGACACCTGTCCAGTGACGCAGAGTGCAGCTTCATCGAGGGGACACACACTGTGTTGAGGGGAGATGACTGCTTTGCCTTAGGTGCTGTGGCTGCAGAAAACTATCACGGTTTTCCTGTTTCAGATATGTCAGATGAATACCAACCAGGCTGGCATACCTGGACCCCCTCCCTGTCAACCTGACTTGACTCAGAATTTGGGTAGCTTACTTTACATGTGTGTGTCGTTTTTTTTTTTTATATATATATCTTTGTCCAGGCAATACCCATTCCTTTCCCTCTGTTTTCGGTTTGGCCACACCCTTTCTAGCTACCTTTTGTGACCAGAGTGTCTCTATTCACTTTGAATCTATCCCGCTTTCTGCTCTTGCACACTATCCTGATTCTCTGAGGTTTTCTAACAACCAACTGCTCTCAGCTTCTCTACTTAGGGCAATATTTTCTGGCTTCCTCATACTGAGAGACAATGCTAGGAAATATTAAGACCCTGGGCTTTGGGTTCACATAAGCTTTGGTTCCAGAACTAGATTTGATGTAAATTCTTAGATGTTAAAATTAATTGATATAATCTTGTATTGGGATCATAAGTGATAAGTGTATAGTTATTTTAACTGCTAATCAATATTATTCTTATTACAGTATTTTGAACTCTTGACCAGCTTTTGGAATCAATGCAAAGAATAAAGGCAAAACCCATGCTTTACCTATCTTACTTCATATCTCTATCCAGAGACACTCTAAATACATCATGTTCATTTTAAATCTTAATGACTTAACTTTCAGGAGTTGTATTAGTGCCTGGGCTGAGATTATATAGATACAGCACAATTAAGAAGTGTCTGACTCCCCAAGCCATTTCAGGTAGAACTGAAAACTGGCCAGATGGTATAATTTTTTTCTCTGCTAGAAGCCGCTAGTTTGCATATCCCTGACATGTAATTCAAAGTCAACTTTAAAACATTGATCTGCTGTGACTGGTGACAGTGATGATAACGTGCCATGAAACGCCAATTGAAAATATTTTTGTTGTTTCTGCTGAGACAGAATTTTACTATGTAGCCCCAGTTGGCTTCAACTCATGGCGTAGCCTCGGTTGGCCTCAAGTTTGTAGCCATCTTTCTGATTCAGTCTCTCAAATGTTGGAACTGCTAGCATGTGTCATCAAAACCAGCCTGAAAATAGGTTATTAATCAAAGAAGAATTTTCCTAAGATATAACAATGGAAATAGAATCATCAAACTGGAGGAACTGGAGAGATGACTGTGGTTAAAAGTGCTTGCTACTCTTCCAGAGGACTCAAGTTCAGTTCCCAGCACCTACACCCGTAGGCTATAACTGCCTAAATTTCCAGCTCCAGGAGAGCTGACACCTTCTTCTGGTGACTCCACTGGCTCACATACATATGGCACACACTATCTCTCACATACATCACAGAAATAAAAAGAAATCTTTAAAAAAATCCTACTTGATTGATAAATGTAAGATCATAATTTATTTAACTAGAATTCATTTGGCTTAATGTACATTGTGGATGAGACACTTAGGTGAAAAAAGCTATGAATTAAAACTTGCTTCAGTAATTGGTCAGGACACCAGAGTAAAAGAACATCTTTTGCCCCTTCTTCGATGACACAAAACTAAAGTTACCAGGACGGGACTACACATTGAAGTTGGGCTATGGCAGAACACTAGAGTTTTATAGTACAATGATAGATCAGGGAGAAATTTCCAAAATGAAAAAGTAAAAATACAAAGCAAAAACAAAAGAATGGGGCTTGAGAGTTCCCTCAGCAGTAAATAGTACCTGCTGCCCTTTTGGAAGAACCCACTCTATTCCCAGCACCTCCGTGGTGTCTCACAACAAACTATAACTCCAGTCCCAGGAGAACTGGTGCCCTTTTTTGACCTCTGAGAGTACCAGGCACAAATGTGGTGTACAGACACACATAGAGGCAAAACACTCATAAAATAACAAAAGAAAGAAAGAAGGAAGAAAGAAAAATAAATAAAAAATAAATGAAGGATTCCCCTTCCAAATAGAAACTCCTGAACTCCTGCTACCATTCCATCCTCATTCCTCAGAATGCTGTGTCTTGTTCTCCACACCTTTAGGAAGGGACCCCTGGCTTACATTTTACATGGAAACACAAAAGACGCAGAATAGCTAAAACAACTCTGAGCCATAAAAACAGGCCTGGGGGCAAAATCTTTCCAATTTCAAGTTATATTAGAGTTCCAGTGAGAAAATAAGCATGGTACTTACATAAAAACAGATATATTGTCTCAATTAAATATAACTGAGAGTCTAGATATAAGTTCGTATGCCAACAGTGCTCAAAATTTGAGAAAAAAAGCCAAAAATACACATCGGAGAATCAATTGTGGTGGTCAAACTGGATAGCTACATGTAGAAGAATGAAACTGGAGCTATATCTTTGTTTCTGCACAAAATTCAACTCCAAATAGATCAAGAGCTTCAACATAAGACTTAGTAACACCCTGAATATGATGGAGGAAAAGTACATGCTTCAAGTTATAGTCACAGGAAAGGACTTTTTGAACAGAATCTTCTTAGCCAGGCATCCACACAAAAAATTGACAAATGTGACCTCATGGAACTAAAAAACAAAACAAAACCACTTTTGTATAGCAAAGGATACCATTATTTTAATGAAGAGGCGATCTAAGAATGGGGGTGGGGATCTTGTGCCAGTTACACCTGTAACAGAGGCTTGGTATCTGATATACAAAGAACTGAAAACTTAAATACCAAGAAAAAAATAACTAAAAATTGCAACTGAACAGAGAGTTCTCAGAAAAGAACTACAAATGACTGAGAAACATTAAAAATATATTCAGCATCTTTAGTCAATAGGGAAATGCAAATTAAAATTACTTTGAGATTTCATTTTACTCCAGACCAAATGACTAAGATGGAAAAAAAAGACAAAAAAAAATGGTAGTACTAATGTTGGGAAAGAGGAACACTTACTCATTGTTGGTGGGAGTGCAAACTGGTTTAGCTGCTATGGAAATCTGTTTGGAGATGCCTAAAAGCAATCTAGAATTCTATCTACCATATGATCTAGCTATACTACTCTTGAACATATTACCAAAGCACTCAATGTCCCAGAAATACTTGTTAATCCATGTTCATTTGTGCTCTATTCAAAATGTCCAGGAAATAGAAACAGCCTAGATGCCCATTGACTAATGAATAATGCATATGTGATACCCATAGACAATGGAATATTATTCAGCTGCTGAGGAAAAATTGTGAAAATTTCATGTACTGGATGGATCTGGAAACAATCAATCCTGAGTGAAACACACTAGGTACAGAAAGACAAATGTTGCATGCTTTCAATTATATGTGGATGCTAGCTCTGAAACTTTGGATCACTGTATTTAAATTTGAGTAGCCATGGGCATGAGTAAAACTGTAGGGGGAATTGGTTGGGGGATCTCAAGGGGAAAGGGATGAAGCACAAGTCATATGAAGGAATGGGGAATAACAGAACAGGAATGATTGGGTCAGATGGGAGCAAGAATGACAGGATAGAGGAAGGAAAGTTAACACTATAGGCCTTTGAGAAAGTCCCATGGAAAACTGTTTTGTAGAATTTTCCTAAAATACATACATATGCACATATTTGTACATAAATATACACATACAAAAAGAATTTAAAGGATCTTACCCAATAGCACGAAAGCAATGTTCCTTCTAGACACCATGGATCATCAACTAAAAAGATTCTTTCCAGGAGCAGGCTACTCATTTTGGAGTTGTTAATCAGTGGGGTCCCAAATACTGCCAAATATTAAATGCTATTTCCATTGCTCTTAGTTACTATCCAGAACTTGATGGTGAGACCCTACTGCTGAAGACAGAACATACTTGAGTCATGGAACAAAAAAAAATCAAGTTGGTAATAACCTAGAAGCTTTGTGTCTATGGTGTACCTTTCATGACACTGGAAGATGCTATGTACATGAACAAAGGAGAAAAGAATATTATTTATCATGATTAAATTGGATTCATACCAGAACCTAGGAAGGAAGAAAGGTTCTGTGAATTAATAGATTTCATACATGATTTAGTAGGCTTATCTCTTTAGCTATTTAAAAGGCCTTTGACAGTGTCTCATAGCCCTTCAAGATAACAACTTCAAATAAGCTAAGTATAGAAGGAATATACTTTAACATAGCAAACACTGTATATGACTGTTGATGGAGATTGCTTGTTTGGCCCCTGGCCTCCCAGACCTAAAATAACCGCACAAAACTGTATTTATTAAAATGCTGCTTGGTTTATTAGCTCGGGATTCTTATTAACTAACTCTTAAATTAACCCATTTCTATTATTTTATATTTTACCATGAAGCTCATGGTTTACCAGTACCAGTGGGCATGTAGGTGTCTTTCTCCTCTGGCATCTCTCTCTCCTCCTCTATCTGCTTGGGATTCCTGCCTTTCTCTATTTTGTGCTGCAATAGGTCCAAAGCAGCTTCTTTATTAACCAGTGGTATTCACAGCATACAGAAGGGAATCATCAGGTTCTTTCATAAAACATTCTAAAGTTGCTACCAGAAAACTTAGGTGTGATGAACACATTTAACAATAAAGAGAATACAAAATTGTAATACAATAGTATCACCATACAATTATATATACACAATACAATGTACAATAATCAGTACTTTTCCAAATTAGCAGTAATGAACATTCAGATAAAGACATCAGGAAAATAATTTCATTTATAATAGCTTCAAAACAAAACAAAACTAAGCTCAGTCAAATAAGTGAAAGACTTATTCCATGAAGATTTTACACTGAAGAAAGAAATTGAAGAAGACACTGAAATATGGAATGACTTCCCATGCCCCTGGCTAAGCAAAATCAACATTCTAAATGTATCTTTTTACCCAAAGTGATCTAAAGATTCAATTCAATGGTCATCAAAATTCCAATGACATTATTTACAAAATGTAAAAAATTCTAAAATTTATATGGAAATAAAAAATACTCAGAATATCCAATGCAATCCTGAGGGGGGGCGGTGGAAATAGCAATGTTGGAGTTATCACCACACCCAATTTCAAGTTATTCTACAGTGCCGTACTACCAAAAGCACCATGGACTTGCACCAGGATAGACATATAATTAAATGGAAAATAGGATCCCATTGCATCCAGTTGATTTTGGCAAAGATGACAAAAACAAACATTGGAGAAATAAGGCCTCTTCAATAAATGTTGTTGAGAAAACTGGGTATATGCGTGAGGAAGAATAAAGCTAGATCTCCATCCCTTACCCTGTGTAAATATCAACTCAATGGATGGAAGACCTTCATATAAGCTTAGACTTGCAGAAGAAAATGCAGGGACAAGATGTCAAGACATAAGTATGTACAAGTACTCTTTGAAAAGAATTCCAAGAATTGACAGCCAAACAGTATAGAATTTAAAAAGCTTCTGCACACCAGAAGAGATCATTTTAGATGCAAGTTTCTGTCCCACCCTGTTCCACAGCCATTCAGTCCCAAAGAAGTACAGAGGCTTATATTAATTATAAACTGTTTGACTTGTTATCTCAGACTTATTATTAACTAGCTCTCACAACTCAGATTAACCCATCATTCTTGTCTATGTTTAGCCATAATGCTTGGTTCCTTTTCTCAGTGAGGCATTCTCATCTTGCTTCCTCTGTATCTGGCTAGTGACTGACTCTCTGCCTTTCATCTTCCCAGAATTGTCTGGTTGTTCCACTTATACTTCCTGTCTGGTTACTGGCCAATCAGTATTTTATGAAACTAATACAAGTGATAAATCTTTACAGTGTATAAGAGCATTATTCCACAGCATTGGTGAAATTAAAAGACAACCAACAGAATGTAAGAAAAATCTTTGCTGGATAAATGGGGTAAGTAATTAACTTCTAGATATGTGGAGAGCTCAAAATACTAGACACCAAGAAAACATACAATTCAACCAATAAAGGCACTAATGAAATGAACAAATTGTTTTCATAAGACAAGTCGAATGACTCAATACCATATAAAACAAATATTCACCAGAGAAATGCAATCAGGGAAACACAAACTAAAACAAAATTGAGATTCTGTGTCTCCTGAGTCAGAATGGCTGTCATTAATACAAAACACAACAGACATAAGTAACAGTAAATTCTGTGGGTTGTGTGGAAAAAGCTTTCCTTATACATTGCTAGTACTAATGCAAAAATAATCTAGATAGTGTTGAAAGAAGCATGGAGCCTACTCAGTAAACTAAATGCCATATGATCTGAAATACTACTCCTGGGTTTATATATGAAGGACTTTAATAGACCCCACCAATAATATACATAGATATTGAGTAGTACAATATTTACAGTAGCCAAATTATAGAGTCAGCCTGGGTGTCTTTAAACAGAAGAGGCTTAAAAAAGACAATGGATTAGGTACATAATGGAGTTTTTGCAGCCATAAAAAATAGTGAAATTATGTTGTTTGAAGGAAAATGGATGCAGCGTTCATAATATTAAGTGACATAAGACAGAACCAGAAAGACAAATATTACAAAATTTCCATTACTTGTGGATCCTAAATTTTATATAGGTATCTAACTTACGCATATTTTTCTTTTTTGAAACATGTGTCATTAAAGTCGAAACAAGACTGTCTGAACAAACAATGGATGTTAACAGAGAGGGAAGAGGAATCAAAGGGACTCTCTGGGGTGACTTTAATAAAAGTGCATCATACATTTGTACCTTTCTTTGTCCCTGAGTATGGACAATGAACACATGTTGATAAAAGAACTTCATTCCAAATAAAACACAAGTAGAAATATGTAAACCTGATAAAATCCAGAGACCAAAGACTAGATAATAAGGGTTACCAAATATCCTAGCAATAACAGGCCATCTCCCCTGCATAAGGCAGAGTTCCTCCCATATGGGAATAAGTTGGGTCCCATATGGAAATAAAGTTGAGAGTCCCAATAAATTTTGTTGGCACAAAATCTGGCAAAGTTGAGGGTTTTATTCTAAATGGGTAAGAAGCCTGGGATTTGACTTTGTAGGAGAAATTATTTGTGTCTTTCAGCTCATTGCCCTGCTGTGGAAAAATCTTTGTATACTGTAAGTATGTATTATTCCCATTGATTAATAAAGAGCTTACTGGCTTATTGCTGGGCAGGAGAGACTGGGTAGGAGAGTGAAAATAGGAGAATTCTGGGAAGAAGATGGCAAAATCAGAGGAGTCTTTAATCAGACAGAGAAAAGAAGCAGGACACATACAAAATGAGGTAACAAGCCATGAGTTATGTGGTAGAACTTAGATAAGAAATATGGGTTAATTTAAATTGTAAGAAGTAGTTCATAATAAGCCTGAGCCTAGTGTTTTTCATTAATATCAAGCCTCTGTGTGGTTATTTGGGAAATGGTTGCCAAGACACAGAAATTCTGCCTTCATTCTCTGGATACAGTGGCTGAGAAGGGACCTAGTATGTGGATTAAGACTATTCTGGAAGGACAGAAACCCCAGAGTAAGCTGGGCAGTGGTAGTGCACGCCTTTAATCTCAGCATTCAGGAGGAAGAGGTAGGCAGATCTCTGTGAGTCTGAGGGCACACTGGTCTACAAGAGCTAGTTTCATGGCAGGCCCCAAAGTTACAGAGATATCCTGTCTTGAAAAACAAAACAAAACAAAACAAAACAAAACCAAAAAAAAAGAAAGAAAGAAAAATAAAATAAAAGAAACCATAGAGTAGGCCCATCTTTTGGAATTCTTCACCATTTTTACTACACTGCTTCGGGGAGACACCACTCCATAAGAGAGACTTCGCTCACTTGTCTTGGTGGAATTACTTTTATCTGACTTAGTGACAGTGCTGCATGGTATGGAATAGAGCTGCACATGGAGGGGAGAAGATACCACATCCATGGAATTAGAGAGCTTGTTCACTATGGCTGAGGGTGTGGCCAGCCACACTGCTTTTGCTTGATTGACAGAGCCAAGAGCACCACGACTGAGGTCACTGGGTCATGGACTTCCTGTTGTCCTTTTCCAAGCATAGAACTTTGTGTCCATAGTAATTTCTTTGCCTCTGAGTTACTCTGTGATGGTCTTGAGCAAATCTTTTGGACATATTTTTGTCTCATTTCTAGGGTGTTGAGATTAAGAAGTTCTAGACAACTCTAATTGGTGCTTCCTGTACTCCTTTAGCTTGTTTCTTCTAGTAAGTATTCCAATTGAGAACACTTTAATAACATTCTGGTGTGATGTAGTTTTCTCAATACCCAGTGAGACCAAGGGAGATGAGGAATGGGCAAACAGCTTCCTGCCTCTGTCATGCACAACATAACACACAAAAGACAATTTTGCTTGATTGAGACATCATAGGTACCCCAGCTGAGTGGAATTACCTTTCATTTTATCTTTTTCTGTTATTTTTATTGATTTTATTTTTCTCTATTGTTAGTGGGCTTTGTTGTTGTTGGTGGTGGTGTGCATGGTCATAGGAATAGAGCCCAGGGTCTCACGCTTTTGACTGAGTATTTGTTATTGAGCTAAACTTCCACCACTACTGGAGCAAAACCAACTCAAAATTGAGATAGACCTTTCAGGTTAATTATTCAGGAAAAGAAAAGCTCCAGCTATGGATCTAACAAGAGTGTTAGCAGCAGGGCTCAGGGATCTGAATTCTTGCCTCTGGACAGGCAGGCAGGAAAATAGACAAAACACACACACACACACACAGTAGCAGCAGAGGGAGACATACCTTTTTTTTTCTGACATCATACCTTGTTTTGACGTACAATGCTGAGAAGACTGAGAGTAAAATCAGGGTAGGGCTGTGATTCTGTCTGTCACCTGTCCCTGTGAAGCCTCTAGACTTGAACCATTGTCTAACTAGAAAGCAAATGTTTCATGTCCCATCGCATGACTGGAACAGTCAGTCACAGAAATCTTCTTAAGTAACATAGTTACTCTTAGTCATACCTATGGAAATCCTCATCACTGCATAGCAGCCAATGCTCTCATTTTATGAGAAAGGACAGAAGGTGTTCCTGAAAAGCTCTGCTGTCTGTACTACACTGACTCATATTGCTAGTGTCCCATTTCGGTCAGAACTGCACAGAGAGTGGGTCTCTCTAACAATGGAATTTTACTCACACTTCCCAAAGTCATTCATCACAACCAATAAAGTGACAAGGAGCAATAACTCTGTGGTTCTAGAAATATTCAACATTGTACAACAAGCCAATATCCATGGCAGAGCACCAGAACAATCCTCGTCCCACAAAACAGTAGAGATATCCACCATAACAAGCAAAGATCAACATAGCAGTGTGAGATATGGAAAATTAATGTTGATATTACTTAAAGTCCATGCATTTGTGATAATAGATCTCACAGTATTGAAGTACATGAAGTTCTCCAAAAAGAATTAAAAATGATGATTTTTTAAAATCTCAATGAAATGCAAGGGACTACAGGTAAGAAATTAAATGAAACAAGGAAGCCAAAAAATTATACACATCAGAAATTCAGTAAAGAGATAGAGGTTTTGGGAAAGAGCCAATGGGAAATATAGGAAATAAAAACACCAAGCCAAAAAAAAATTGGTTGAGCTGGGTATAGTGGTTAATGCCTGTACTCCATTAATTGGGCTTCTGAAACAGGAAGACTGCAAGTTTGAAGTCAGACTGCTCAAAATAGTGAGACCCCATCCTAATAAAAACCAAAACAAAACCATCATTTGAATGCCTGAATAACAGACCATATCAAGCAGAACACATGTTAGAACGTAAAAACAGATTTCTTAATGACATTCAGACAAAAATATAAAAACTGAATAGGGATGGATGTAGAAATCACTCTACATCTTTGAGACATCATTTAAAGATCAAAAATTTGTATTATCAGCAGAAATAGAAGCTGGGATCACATAATGAATATTGTAAGAAAAAAAATCAGAAAATCCCCTATATCTTGATGAAGAGAAATGGATATTCTTGTATAGAAGGAATTTAGACCCCCAAACTGACATGGCCATAAATTAATCCAGAGTGAAACATAATCAACAGCCCAATGTACGTAACAAAGAAAGATTTTAAACTCTATGAGAGAGAAGTGCCAATTCAAATTTAAAAGCAAACCCATTTGATGACCAGCAGATTGCTTGGTAGAAACCATCAAGGTGAGGAGGGCATGACATGACACATGCTATGTCCTTGAGAAAATAACTCTCAGCAACATTGCTATGTCCAGTGAGGTTGTTTTGACGTGAAAAAGTAAAGACATTCCAAGACAAGCATGCACTAGGGTAATTTGTAACTACTAGACCAGTAAGGGAGCCATAAATCAACAGAGAAAATGTAACAGCTGTCATAAAGGCAAAGGAAAGAAGAAATGCTATTAGAAGAGAAGATACTCAAATGAAATATGGAAAACAATCAAATGCTATCAATACAGTTAATCATCAAACTACAAAGATGAGTGTGAGGAGATGAAAGGAAAAAGAAAAGAATATTCAAAACGATTAGAAGAAACTCAACAAAATGACATGAAAATGTCCTATTGTTCCATGATTATTCCCAATGTAATCTTCCAGTCAAAGGATACAGAATAGCTGGATGTGTTGAAAAGATGTAAAAATGTGTGGGGCTGGAATGTAGCTCAGTTGGTAGAACACTTGTCTAGCATGTGTAAAGACCTGGATTTGACCCCCAGCACTACATAACTCAGATACAGCAATGCTTACCTGTAATCCCAGCACTTGGAAGATGGGGGTAGGATCATACCCTAATATAATAAAGGCTATTAGTCAACAACATAGTAATGGGGAATGGGGAGCTAGAATCATTTCCTCTAGGGAATAAGAGAAGGGTGTCTGCCCTTCCTGTCCTCACATAAATGATTTGTGCAGAGCAGTTAGGATAGAGAAGGAAATAAAAGGAATACAAATAGAAAAAGTGAAGCCAGGGGGTCCTCACTTGCAGATACTATCATTCTATTCCATTCCAAGGGAAGATTGATACAGCAGAAGTTCTAGCATGTAAGTAGTTCATGGACAAACTAATCTGAGTTCTTTCTAGGGAATATAGCAGAGACCTGATGTGGGATTCCCCTCTGTATGTTGTGAATACCATTGGTTAATAAAGAAACTGCCTTGGCCTGTTGACAGGGCAGAACTTAGGTAGGAAGGGAAAACTAAACTAAATGCTAGGAGAAAGGAGGCAGAGTTAGAGAGAAGCCATGTAGCCCCACTGGAGACAGATGATGGGACTTTAGCCAGTAAGCCACAGGCACGTGGCAGTACACAGATTAATAGAAATGGGTTAAATTAATATGTAAGAGTTAGCCAATAAGAAGCTAGAGCTAATGGGTCAAGCAGTGACTTATTAATACAGTTTCTGTGTGATTATTTTGGGGCTAAGCAACCAGGAACTAACTAGCAACTTCCCTGCAACAAATTGGCCCCAACGTGGTGGACTAAAACCTGAGAGGGCTTAGAAAGGAATTCTAGACACTAAAAAACAAAGTTTTGCTGAATTTATTTTTCCCAAATGGGCTTTGCTTGCTGGCAGCATGCTGCAGCTCATTTAAGAAAGGTTTTCCTGACTCAGCAGTAGCAGAAAAAAAGTCACGCCATTTTGAAATGCCAGCTTTCTGGACCATGCTGCCAGTACCACCTCTGGCTCTTTCAGGAGGCCAAGCATTTAAATGGGGTTTGTAATCAGCCTGTTACAAACTGCTTAATGGCTTGATATAGACCTGCTGCTCACTTGGAACTGGGGCAATGTGCTCAGTTTGGGCTTGCAGAGGTGGTGAACAGATTTCCATTTTGCTGGACTGTGTGTAGCATGCAGGCAGGACCATATATACCCTAGTAATGCCACAGCTTAAGTTTTAAGAAGTGCTTAGCATTTTAAGAAGCACTCCTGGACAGTAAATAATTACAGATACACAATAAAGGCAGATTCAGATTGAAAAGACCTCTAAATGGGTCACAATGTTGGATAAATGTACATAGGCTTGGGAGAGAGAAGAAAAAGAGTATAGAGAGTTATAGAAGAAGTTTAAATGACTTTTAAAAAACAAAAGAAAGTCTTTAAAGAGCCAGAGTACAGGCAATCATAGATTAAAGGAGTAACAATAACAAAATAAATATTAAAAAGTAATAGAGTAAGAAAAGCTACATAAAATTGAATATACACAGAAAGTCTAGAATTTATATATTATTGTGCTTTCTTTGAATTTTTTGACTGTGAAGGACCTACATAACCAACATATGTACTTTAAAGGTATCTTGATTTCAGAATTTGGGTCTAAGAATATTTTGCTTTGGAAAAGAGGTTCTGCTTTTGTTTCCACAGAAGATGAGAATCTCTGGATTGCTTCCAGACTAATATGGTTTGATGGACCAAGATCACCTGAAATGTTGCCATGAACATCCCCCCCAACAAAATTATTTCACCTAGCTGCTGACATAGATGAACCTAGCACACAGGATACACCATGAAAGACCTGATTAACAGCATCCCCAATCAGCAGAAAGTAGTCTCGAGAACTACACACAAATACCCAAATATTATTTATAAATGTTTCTTTACATTTAAAGGGGGATATGCTATATAGATTTGCATGGGTATGGATCTTGGTTTATTAATACAAATTTAAGGTCAATTTTGTTAAACTGTGTATATATATTTCTACTCTCGATTAAGGTATTGTGTTTGTGTAGTTCATTCAAAAATGTAATGTATTATTAAGAAATACAGGTTAATAGATAGTCATCCTTAATAGTCAAGTTTATAGTCATGTTTATTAGGTTTTATAGATACATAGAAATTTATTTCAGTTAGATAGGTATTCTTCAAATCTTTCAGAGACCTTCAGAATATGGTATTTAAAATGTTTAAGAACTTAGGACTTTTCATGACAGTGAGACACATCTGCTCCTGGCAGCACCAATCTACTTCAAGAGGAAGATGGGCATTGAAGAAGCTCCTTATGGAGTTGGCTAGCCATTTGGGCAAGAAACTGCTCTTGTCTGGACTGCTTGATAGTATGCTATATGAACTGGACATGCAGGCCCCACAGAAAAATGACTGCTGAACTTTTCTACGGGTGAGATGATCCTTTGGGGTTCCTGCTTCATGAAAGAGTCTGCCAGAC
The DNA here is from genome assembly GCA_004026605.1 of Ondatra zibethicus. Lineage (NCBI taxonomy): Eukaryota > Metazoa > Chordata > Mammalia > Rodentia > Cricetidae > Ondatra > Ondatra zibethicus. The sequence goes on from PVIU01008561.1 coordinate 29,283, forward strand.
ACATTCAGGACACAAAAGAAAGTGACTGACAAACTGTCAATATAGGCAGAGCTGTCTTTGAAATTTCCTGCTTTGTAGAAAAGTCTGCTGGATACTATGGGCCTGTAGGCTGAAGATGGATGCCCCAACGGTACAGAAGAACTTTGGGTGGCTATCCAGGTGGCAAGATGTCTCTGTCAATTCTAGAGTCTTGGAAGTTGCTTACAATGTACTTCCTGTTTACTTAGGTAATATTATATCCTTCTGGAGTCTTTGATGGAGTTGAAGAATAGTTATAATTATAGTTTTCCTTAGTTATGATAGAAGATAAAGTAGATAGAAATATTGTAACTATAATTCTTGTTTGATCCCTGTTTTGTTATATGTAATTTTACTATGTTAAAGCTAAAACCTTCCTTTTCATTTGAACAGAAAAGGGGAGGTGATGTGGGATTCCCCTCTGTATGCTGTGAATACCATTGGTGAATAAAGAAACTACTGTGGCCTGTTGATAGGGCAGAACTTAGGTAAGCAGTGAAAAACTAAACTGAATGGTGGGAGAAAGGATTTAGAGTCAGAGAGAAGCCATGTAGGCCCACTGGAAACAGATGGCAGAATTTTAGCCAGTAAGCCACAGTCACATAGTGATATACAGATTAATAGAAATGGGTTAAATTAATATGTAAGAGTTAGCCAATAAGAAGCTAAAGCTAATGGACCAAGCAGTGATTTAATAAATACAGTTTCTGTGTGATTTTTTCTGGGCTAAGTGGTCGGGAACTAACTAGCAGCCTCCCTGCAACAGAACTTTAGGAACACACAGGTCATATAGCAGAAACCTCAGAGAGGGCATGCCACTGTAGTATGGCAAAAATCTTCACAGAACAGAGATAACTCTAGATGTGCTCTTCATGAGATACAAAATAAGCATCAAAACATTTTTTCTGAAAATACATGGACAGTAATACATTTTCCAACATTATTAAAAAGAATAAAAATAATTCAGCAACGTAAAGTTAAATGTTTGACATCCAATAAAAAATGACTAAGCACACAATAAAGCAGAAGATCATAATTGGGATAAACAGATGTCTATAGAACAGACTAATAAATGACATTGATGCCTGCATATGCAGAAAGTATATTGAAATAAACATTAAGCAATTGCTGTTATACTCAGGGATTTAAAGAAAATAAGCAGTGGAAAGATACAGAAGATATGTAAAAATGCCTAAATGGTGTCTAGATATGAGAAACTCAGTTTTTAAGATAAAAGCACATATTAATGATTCCAGCTGATCATACGTAACAAAAGAGAAACCAGCAGAGAACATGAAGACAGGAGCAGAGCAGCCTAACATGAAGCCCACAGGAAAATTACCAGTGAGACCCATGTTCAGTGACCAGTGAGTCAATATTGAGTGGTCTCACACATACAACTAGGGATTTATTTAGAAAAAGTGGGGTTTCAAGACTCTCTGAAGAAATAATAGCTTTAAATACTATTTTGGTGGACAGAAAATCTACAGATCCCAGAAACTGAAGCCCATCAAAGTACCAGGCTGGCACTGGCACCACACCAAGCTCCTCTGGGTCAGGTCACTGCGAACTACTGAGCAACAGAAACTTCAAAGAAGAGGAGAAAAGCACAACATTCAAGGAAACAAAGAGCAGAGGCTGCGGACTTGTGAGTCCTTTCTCCAGAAGATGAACAGTTTTAAAAGACTGAAAAATAACAACAAAATTCAAACATGGGGACGCAAATTCCATCCTCAGAAAATAGAAGTCTTCTAGAAATAAAAGCAAAAGGATGTTTTCAGATAAATACATGCTGAGTGAACCAGTCATTAATAATCTACAACCCAGTGCTTAAGGAATCTTATTAGGTCAAAGGGTAACAGGGGAAATTAAGATGGAGGTAGATCAAGTTTTCAAGCAATTATATCTCAACATACAATATGCTGTAATAAATGTGTTGGTAGATGTAATATAGTATTACATAATTATAAGATTGTAATGCTTTACATTATGATACATACTTAATACTAACTATACAATTAATAGAATAAAATATTACATTTATTATATAATTGCTATATCTTAATGGTTGGTAGCTTATTATTAGTGACAACAATAGAAAAAAGTTAATAACTTATAACCATGCAAATTTATTTTGTCATTGTTTTGGAGTTCATGAATGTAGGCATGTTATTGCTGGAGGCCCCAGCCCTGGGTTGCACAGGCTGCAATCAAGGTTGCTTTTACAATGGGAAGCTTTAGTACAAAACAACATGCTTCCACACTCAAGCAGAGTTGAAGCAGAATTTATTTTCTTGTGGCTGGAGATTGGTTGAAGGTCCTGGTTTTTGCTGGTCATTGGCTGGAGACTACTGTCATATCTGAGAAGTCATTCACTGTTCCTTGAAATGTGGGCTTCCTCATTGTTTCTGTTTGTCACAAGCCAACAGTAGCTCTTGCTTTAGACTTTTTAAACAGAATGCCAAGTCTTATAATATAATGAGATAATGGCATTCCATCACCTTTGTCAAATAGAATAACCTAGCCAGAGGTATAGCACCTATCAGTTTTGCAAATGCGTTTGATGCTACTTGCAAATGAATAAATGAGTACTGTAAATAGTTTCTGATTATTCATGCTGTAGAATGACATTTGCTCTCCTTAAATAAAAAAGTTGAATCACTAAATCTCCAATGTGAGTCTGATTAAGTTTAAATAATGTTCCAAGCATGGGTCTCTCTCTAAGAACACTGAATTCTTTTCCTCACAAAAAAAGAGGGGAGAATACAAGTAGGGAGCTATCGAGATGTCACCATAGGGTCAGTCTGTCTCATTACTACTGCAAGACATTTACCTGCTTGCAGAAAGAGAGTGCCTTTAATTTTGTGAATATTCTTCCATCATTCTAATCAGGTCTTGGTAAATTTCCCAGGGCGCATCCTGTCCAAGGTAAAAATCCAAATGATTGTAGTGTGGGATCTCCTTGTAGTAGATAAGGTTGGCAACTTTAGGGAGCAGATTTTTAGTGTCCTTGGCATCTGCCACAACATCCTGTCCTCCACTCCACATGGCTGTTGGGACCCGCATCTTAGTGATGTTGTACACAGGAGGTGTAAGCTAAATGAAGTGAGGGAGGGAGAGGGAGAACTATATTATGGAAAGAAATAAAGCCATTTGAAAAGAGCTAACTTTTCAAATCCCAATCTATTGAGCTTAATGATATATAAACATGAAAATAGTGTGTTAGTCAGTTCTCCACTGCTGTGAAAAAATAAAATAACAACTAAAAAATTAAGAAATTAGAATTTCAGAGGTTGTAGTACCTGGTTGACTGTCTTGTTTGCTTTTAGGCCTGTTTTGAGGCAATGCATAATGACAGAAGCACACAGCTGAGGAAAGCGCCCACCATCAAAGCCAAGAATCAAAGAAACCATGTTCATGCAATAATGTGTTAGGAAAACAAAGGGCAGCCGTCACAATCCTGACTTGCACTTTGGGGCAGATAGGAAAGTGTACTCGAGGAGGAGTGTTTCTTTAAAAAGAAAGGGTTTCTCTTTCCTGTAGAGATTTATCCAAGAGTTGTCCTTTTTAATAACTACTGGACAGGATAGACGTCTCTCTCATGTGCAGAAATCTGGGCACAGGGGTTTTTTGAAAGTTGTGCATCAGAAGGCTTTTCAGAGAACATTTATACCATCATATGGAAATGAACACTTGAAATATGTTTAAAAAAATTTATCTGTACACAGAAATAGTATGGTATAGGGCTAAATACCCAGCCAACTTCCCTTATACATTCCTCTTATCTAGGTCACACCTTCTTTGGGTACCTGTAGAACCTCATTGTTTTTCAAAGACCTTTCCTCCAAATGCTATTGGATGCCTTCTTTTCCAAACTCTTCGTATTTTTCTGCCAGTTGCCTCAAAGTGAATATCTGATCTATTCTCCTGTTAGCTCTAAATCTGCAGTAGGTCTATACTAGGATTTTCTCCGTTTTGTCATTGATCCTTTCCAGGAAAACAGAGGAGAAGATATTGCTGCTATGGCACAACAAACTAATGCCCCTTTCTCTCTCTGAGAAGTCCAGCTTGTCCTTCTTCCTGTGTATGGGAAATATGACTGAGTACTTCCATCCTGTGGGAATCACTTCATGCTCCCACATCTCTCTGAAGAGTCTGAGAAGTGCCTTGGCCCCTGAGTCTAATGTAAGCCACCTCCAGCTCCTCTTCTGTGATGTCATCCATTCCTGTGATGTCTGCATTTTTATTCTCTTGATAGCTTCCTCTACCTTACTCCTGTCAATATTTAATATTTCCTCATCATCTCTGGTGTACGAGTGACTGCCAAAGTGTTTCTTATTGTAGTCTAGGTTGACAGCATTAGAGTCATTGTGCAGGGTGTCAAAGTATTGTCTCCATCTTTGCCTTACTTCCCATGGCTCTGTTAATAAATGACCTTGCCCATCTTTAATCACCTGAATCTAAGGAGCACATCTGGCAGTTATCAGTCTGATAGTTTCGTAGACCAGATGTGTTTTATCATGGAGTCTGGCCTCTTTGACCTCTTTGCAGATACCTTGCATATACAGCTCTCTATCCTTCTTTGCTCTTCTTTTGACCTCCCTGCACAGATAGCTTTGGTGTTTTGCTGTCTGTGGATTGCCTCTTCTTTAGGTCTTTAGCTTCCTTCTTTCTTCCGCCAGGTTGATCGTGTCTGCAGTAAGCCATTCTACTGGTGTTGCTCTTTTTGTATATGAGACCCTTGTCTTGAGCTGCCTTCCTTACATCTCTGAAACCTGGACAATGAAATGCTCCTCAAACCAATGGCTGAATATGTTTGAGACGGCATGTGTCAGGAGGATTCTAGACATCACACAAAGAGACAGGCTGCACAATGATGACATTAAGAAACATCTCCGACTATAGATGGAAGTAAACTATAGATTACTGCAACAGCATTTGAGATACATCGGCCATGGTATGAGAATGGACGACAGCAGATACCCGAAGACAGCACTGCTTGGAGGAGTGCACGGGATAAGGCAAAGAGGAAGGCCCAAAAACCGATGGATAGACAGCATAAAGGAAGATTGTGGAACCTTAGGTATGACAATAACACAAGCATCTAGGACTACCCAGGATAGCAACAACTGGAGAACCACTATAAATGTACTGTTCATACATGCTTAAGCATTGCTGAAGCATAAATGATGATGAGGTCACACCTTGGTCTAAATGACCAAGTATCCCTGCTGGTCCTTTTGTGCCCAAAAGACCCACCGTAGTGACTCAGTAGCATCTGTCCACAAGTCTAAAACTAGATCAGAAGATTTTCTGGCACCTTGCTCCTTAGCTATGGATTTTCCTTTGACTTTGAAATGTCAACAGCTGTGTGAGGTAAAGTCACCATATGAGTACTATTTTGGAAAGAGCCAATGAATGGAAATAGAAATCTCTGAGCAAAACTGAGAGTGAACTGCAAATACAGAGGAGAGAGAAGATCTGATGATACCACAGGAAGCCAGAGTTTTGTTTCTTTTCTTTCTTCCTTTCTCCCTCCCTTTCTTTCTCTCTCTCTCTCTCTCTCTCTCTCTCTCTCTCTCTCTCTCTCTCTCTCTCTCTTTTTCTTTCCTAAAAAAAGACTTTGGTTCTGCTACTTGCTAATGAATAATTGACTACAGTAAATAGTTTTTGATTATCCATGCTGTAGAATGAAATTTGTTCTCCTTAAATTCAAAAGTTGAATCTCTAATATCCAGTGCGAGCATAATTAAGGATAAATGATATTCCAAGCATGGATAACTCTCTCAAACTCCACAGAATAGTTGGTCATACAAAAGCTCTCTTTCCCTCCTTTCCCCTCCTTCCTCCCCCCTTTCTTCATTCCCAGGAACATACCCTAAGATCACAAGGACACACATTAAGAAGATAGCCATCTTCAAGCCAGAAAAAGAATCTCCTCACTACCATCTAGCCTTGATGGCACCTTTGCCATGGACATAATACTTCCAATACTGAGGCAACAGGGACAAAGGTGAAGACACCAAGGACCCCTGAAAGCTTTTATATTTTTTGCTCAGTAGAATTCTGCTTGGGGAAGATCATGGCAAGGTGAAGGGCATCTCAAGTTCTCTTCCGAAAGTGATGCTCAGGCAGAGCTCACTGGTATAGTTAGGTTGAGGGTTCCTTTCAATTGATGGGCTGGTGCCTGGGAGTTGGAGCTTTTAAATATTAAAAGTATATCATCCCTCTCATCTATTAGTTGGGGGATTCCTGGGATGTGGTAAAGGAAAATTAGTGGTTCTGAGAAAGCAACACAGAAGGTAGAGAAGGAAGTGAGTGTAGGTTGGCACAGCCTAGTGTGTGAGAGGAAGGGGGTTCCAGAAAGCCTGGCACAGTGTCCCAAACGTAAAGTCAAATTAGGGACAGCGGAAGCTGGCTTTTCCTGACTGTGGTTTCCTTAAGCAGCAGGGTACAAAGCAGAAAGACTTAGCTGCAAAGATATAGCACAATGAAAAGTGAAAACAAAAAACAATTCAATGTATAGACATCAATAGACACAGGTTAGCTTTCAGAAACAAAATTAAACCCAAAGTCGCTTGAGCTGGAATCCCTTTACTCCAGTGAAATGATTACTCTGATAAGAAGGCAGGCATTGAGAAGAAAGAATATCAGAAATGAACATTAAAATTCAGCTTTAAATTGTATCTGCTAACTTTTGCCAGGAATCTTTAGTTTATTTGTAAGTTGACAGTGAGAAATTATATTTATTCATTTAGAAATTATATTTCCTTAGCAATGAGGGATCACTAGTGATTTACATCAGTAATTTTATATCAGTAATTACACCCAGATAATTTATGGTGTCATTAAGTGTAGTTGTGACTAAAGGCCTTTTAAATATGCATAGTTCATCATCTTTTTTGTTTAGTTTTTTGAGACATGGTTTTTCTGTGAAACAGTCCTGGCTATCCCAGAACTCACTCTGTAGACCAGGCTGGCCTCAAGTATAGTTCTTCTTCTGTTTGAGTCTCCACCAAAAGTTTCATGCAAAGTATCCATATCTGATCCTATGACACCGCATATGTATGGTTGTCATTCCAGTTTATAAATACAAAGATGATGTTGATAGCTCTGACCGCACTTTCATCCAAGTGTGATCATAAAGTGTGATCAGCGTCTAAAATGATCTTCTTAAAGAAACTAAGAACTCTTGGTGGAAGAAGGAAGGCAGTTATCCTAAGAGAAACATGTCAGCTTGACAGGATGTGTTTGGTATCTGTCCTTGCACCCAAACCTATGCTTGTACAACTTTAGCAGTTTGGGAAGACAACCAGATTTTTCAAAACATTAAAAATAATGGATTTTGTCTATTTATGCTATTTATTCTTTGCAAATTTGAAAAGCTGATGACAATGTTTTATGTTTTTATGTTTTATCTCAGTCTGCTATCAGGAAGTCAAACAGTGATTGGGTCTTCCAACGTAGTTGGAAAAAGTAACAGTAGCTAATACCATACACTGTTTTAGTGTAGGTTATTCATTTTCATGCATGGTGTCAAGAAGTAGCTTAATATTCTGTTACCCATTGGATAGTATCAGTTCTCCCTAAAGATGGCAATTTTGGATCAATGTGTTGCAAATGATCTGTAGATTTTTTTTTAAGTAATAAAGGCCATGCTGAGGGACTACTAGATCAATGCTAGCTTTATTAGGTGAAGATCTGCTTTAGAAGTGGGGGTCGTGTTTTCTAATCCCGTTTTTAAAACAGTGTTAATGAAATATTGAGAGTTCTTGCTTGTTTGTTTTTTTGGTGAAGGAATGAGTGGTGAAAGAAAAATAGAGAAATAAATTTGGGATCCAGAAATCCTTGGGGCATATTCTAGTTATTTGGCAATTTACTTCTTTGAGCCTCTAAGAAAATGAGGACAATAAAGTTTGTCTCAAGTAAACATCGTGAGGACTAGAAACATTGACAACACACAACCCAGGAAGCATCATGTGCTAGTAGCAGTAAGCAATGCCCATCATAGCCAATGCAGAGCTGTAAATACTTGAGTGGAAGCTGTTCTCGCTGGCTCGCTGTAGCACACCACGGGCTATTACTAGCATTTGCCTACCTGATTGAAATGCATCATGTTCTGGTCAGCGTTGCCCCAGTCAAAAGCTTGGAGTTTACCAGAATTGACAGCCTAAGATGAAATAAAAGTAAAAATCACATTAAAGTGACATAAGTAAACAATGTGCATTTAAAACTAATGAGCAAGAAATACAAAAAGGAGGTTGGTAATATTCCCACTGATTAGAATAATGGAAATGAATACTGCTCCATAGGACTGATATAACCTTTATAACTCTCACCCATATCTTTTGAATGAAAATCTGCAGATAACAATGCTTTCAAATGTTATATTACACGATGGATTTCAGCAATTTATATCTGCACATGTTTATAGAAGCTTGGGCCACACATTTCGAACCCTAAAAACGGTTAGGACTGTTATTAAACAACTAAGGAGTTTACTGCCCCCCCATGCCCTTATTGCTATTATGGATTCATTTCCTATTACTAAACATTATTTTCATCATTAAGAAAAATTCAGCATATGTAGACTGCCCGCTGCTTCTTTGCAGGGCCAAGCCAGTGTCATGTCAGGCTGTAAGTAAGAGAGGTGGGCTGAGTGCTGAAAACAGTGGTGATGAGTAGCCTTACACCTCGGTATTTAGATTTTAAATATGTGAGTAGAAGTATTCAGACATTTATAGTTTCCTTGATTCTGCTGTTCACCACCTGCCACCCTTGTGGAATTAAGTAGGCAGATACTCCAGATTTATATCAAGCACTTAATTAATTTGTATTCACTCATGGTTTTAATTATTTTATTTTAAATTTTTTACTTTCATAACATCACATATAATATTATATATCATATATTATATACGTTATATTATTTACAATTATGCATTATATATTCAAATATATATTATATATAATATATGATATAGGTAAAATGTTATGGAAGTAAAAATATGTGTGTATGTGTGTGTGTGTGTGTGTGATATTAAAATTCCACACAGTTTAAGTAATGAGAGGCAACAGAACATATTATTTAGAATCTGGAGTCTAGATTCTAATCAGATTGTTTTATATCCAGACTTGATATGCCTCTTATGCAATGTAAGATATTTGTGAGGTGTGAATGATGATGGCGTTCCTCTAACTGGATGGTGACATTAAGTAGGAAGATGTGTACAAAGCATTCAGTCCCTGATAACATGCAACAGAGCGCCGTTCACCAGCTTCACTAAAAGTCAAGTATGTTTTGTTTGAAACCCTTGAGATCAGCTATACTCTTGATTTCAAAGTTTTAAAAAAAATTATTCTTTTATTTTGGAATATTTGCATGGATTTTATATATTGAGCATGTCTAATCTGAAGATCCCCAATCTATCCTGCTCCAGATTCTAAGGCTTTTTGAGTGTAAAGTCCTGGATTAGAGAAATCCAAGCAGAACTATAGTTAGTAAGTACCAGCGCTCTTGCCTTAGCTGTCTGTCTACATTATGACCAAATGTTATATCCCCATCATTTCTTCATTTCTGTCAAAAGAAAGAGTTTAACTGTAGCTGCATAAGGCACCGATTGCAACATTTGTAGAATGGGCAGGTAAGTGCCTTCACTGAAAAATTTTCATGCGAATCAGTGAAATGAAAAAAATAATATATAAAGAGCAAGAAGAACATGCCGTAAGTGGCTCACGAACTGTAAGCGTGAATTTATGTTTCCTGGAGACCAGGACCATTATAGGTTGCACCCCTGTCTTCATCAGTAGTGGGTCCCATGCTTAGATCCAGTCTTTATTCATAGTAGCATGACTTCTATTTACCCAAAAGTGAAGTTTCCAACCTTTCCAGAAACCTTCAGTGCTTCTCCTACTATCTGTAATGGATTCTCATTTTCAGCTTTAAAGAAGGTTATAAGGTATTATTATACACATTAAAATGCAAATTACTCTCTCTTACTAACATTTTTATCTCTTATACAGATAGATAGGGTTATTCTTATTTTGTTCAATTCTTTTAAAAGGATGGGGCTGACGTGACTGATCAGTAATATAGGCAAAGTGATAGAAATAACTAATGTGTATATATGCACATCTTGGCTCAGAAACTTGTACAACTTAATTGAACTTGATTTATCTATGAGCTTACTGGATATTGAGTAATCTTATTAAACAAAATTATAACTGTGAGCAAACCCACAGACTGTTTGCCTTTCTTAATCCCTTTGTAAAATTCCCTCTGTTCAGAGTAAAGCATTCTCTTTGCATGCTGAATAGTCCCGTGGGCTAACTGGAAGATGAACAGGTATTTCTGGAACAGGCTGCATCATTTCACATAAAGTTGGACCGAAGCCAATGAACTCCCAGAAGAGGAAAAACAAACCTTCCCCAAACAGGCTGAGGGAGGAACCTAAGGATGAGAACTCATGCAGAATATGTAGGAAGCAGACTCCTAACCCAGGCACTGAAGACAAGGAGAACAGATGGCAGCAAAGGTCATCAAAAGGAGGAACTGGTGGTGGTCCTAGAAGCATCACTATGATTGGCAGGTACCTGCACGCCCTGTACAGAGCTCTTTGGGATCACCCCTCAAGGATTTTGCAGACGCTTGGATATGTCAGTCAGGGAGAGAGAACATGTACCTGGGCCCAGTGCAGCATGTTCTGAACTGATGTTCCTGCTTGACTCTGTGCCAGGTAAACATCCAAGCGACTCTGTAAAGAGATCATTTCTCACCTAGAGGCAACTCAGGACACATGTGCAGGCATTCGAAAAACACTTCAACTTTCTATATATAACAATAATTATCATCTTTAGGGAAAAATGTATTTTATATTTTTACAGACATTATTAACCAAAGAAACCCATCATGAAGGACATTTTCCTCCCAAGGCTTTGTTCTCTGTCCTGGGTAATGGTTCCCTTCAGCCCACAGAGGACATCTGACTGGTTGAACGCAGAAGGCGATGTACCTGCTCTTTATGACTCACCTTACATTTTCAAAGGGTTAAAAACTTTAGTGACCCTTTACTCTACTTAAAAAGGGACATTGAGATGAAACTTTTAGGGGCTGGAGAGATGGCTCAGTGGTTAAGAGCAATGACTGGTCTTGCAGAGAACCTGAATTCAATTCCCAGCACTCACGCGGCAGCTCACAACTGTTTGTAATGTCAGTTCCAAGGGATCTGAAGCCCTCATTTGGCCTCTGCAAGCATAGCATGCAGATGGCACATATAAAATGAAAATAAATAAATTCAAAAATAAATTAAAGAGAAAACTTATCTCAAAAATATTGGAAATATATCTACATGTTTCTATTAATTCCTATGTTTAAAAAAGTGTCAAATCTATGAGGCTTTTGAATGTTTGTAGGATACAATTTATCATATATATACACACATATATCTATATTCTGAATGAGATTCTTTCACAATTTAAAGTTCATTTTTAAATATAAGAATTATTTTTTTCTACCAATTGAGCATCAAAAAATTTTTCAAAATTACCTCTATTTATTTATCAATGTAAGACAACTGAAAAAAAAAGTCAAAATCCCATGGCTTGAGTTCAGAGCATCTGTATTATTATTAGTTATTGAAGTTCCACAGAAACTGCGATGGGCCTCTGGCTGTGCTTCACTAAAGTATCTGTTCTTCCAGATGTTATAATACCCCATAATCCAGTCCTTAGCTGTCAGTCAAAAATGGATTTGACCAAAGAGAGCCTCTGTTTTCAAAGGTATTGCTTTACTATGTATTTTTCAAATTCTCGGGCCAATTTGCTTAGCTCTGCTTATGTGACGTATTTTCACTTATACGACTTTCTTACATTTCCATGATGAGCCAGCACAGTTTCCCTGAAAAACTGAGTTGAGAATATGGAAAGGCAGTGTGCTTCAGGCATGTTTTGCATAAAACAAAGTCTCTTATAGAAGCCTTGAGCCTGGCTATCATCCTTGTAATCCCAGATAATCAGGAGGGTGAGGCAGAAGTAACATGAATTCAAGGCTCATCTTGGGTACACAGTGAGTTCAAGTCTAGACTGGGCGACTTTGCAAGACCTGCTATTTAAAAAACAGAGGGAGCCAGGCTCTTAGCAGAAGTCTGTGAGATAGATGGGGGCCATCTTCAGTTGTGTGGCACCTCTGGTTTCAAACATTGTCCATGTCAAGCTGGGAAGCAAAGAGTGATTTCTGACCTTTCTTTCCTCTCCTTGCCCCTCAAGTTAGCCAGGTATGATTTGAAAGGAAAGGAGCCCAGTTATGCTAGAATTGATGAAAGGAACCCCAGTAACCACCCCCTCTCAGTATCCATGAATGCTGAGTTTGTAGCTATCACTGAAAAGCCAAAGCCCTTTATCTCTTTCAGCTAGGTGGGAGTGGGAGGAAAAGAGGGAGAGGGAACTGGGATTAGTATATAAAATAAGATTGTTTTAAAAATAAAAAAATATTAAAAAATCAACTCTGATATGGAAAATTTATTAAAATCAAATGCAAAAGGCAGATTCTAGAACAGCTCTCTGAGATCCCACTTTAGTGAGTCTGAAATAGACATAATTCTAATGGAAATAAAGAGATTTTTAATGGGAGAATTTTAGCCACAGAAAGAAACATGGTATGCACTCACTCATACGTGGATATTAGACGTAAAGCAAAGGATAACCAGCCTAAAGTCCATGATCCCAGAGAAGCTAGGTAACAAGGAGAACTCTAAGAGGGACATACATTGATCCTCCTGGGAAGGGGAAACAGACAAGACCTCCTGAGAAAATTGGGAGGGGTGAGAAGAGAAGGTGGGAGGGAAGGGAGAAAGGGAAGGAGGAGAAGAATATGAGGGAATGGGTTGCTGAAGAAGGGGGAAGGACAGCAAGGGAAAGAAAGGAGAGAGATATCTTGATTGAGGGAGCCATTAAAGGGTTAGCAAGAAACACAGCACTAGGGAAATTCCCAGGAATCCACAAGGATGACCCCAGCTAAGACTCTAAGCAACAGTGAAAAGGGTGCTCAAACTGGCCTTACCCTGTAATCAGATTGATGACTGCCTAATCATCATAGGACCTTCAACCAGCAACTGATGGAAGCAGATACAGAGATCCACACCTAGGACTGGGCCAAGCTACCAGAGAACAGTCAAGAGAGGGAGGAGCGATAATATGAGCAAAGGGGTCAAGACTATGATGGGAATACCCATAGGAAAAGCTGACCTGAGCTAGTGAGAGCTCATTGACTCTGAATTGATAGTGGGGGAACCTGAATAGGACCAAACTAGGCCCACTGAATGTAAGGGACAGTTGTGAGGCTTGTGCAATCTGTGGGGTCACTGGCAGTGGGACCAGGGCTTATCCCTAGTGCTTGAACTGGCATCTAGGAGGATATTCTTTTTGGAGGGATACATTTCTCAACCTAAACAAAGCGGGGTGGGCCTTGGTCTTGCCTTGAAATGAAATGTCAGACTTTGTTGACTCCCCATGGGAAGCTTTACCCTTCTGAGGAGTGGATGGGGGCTGGGGTGGAGGGTAGGGTGGAGCAGGAGGGGAGGAAGGAGTGGGAATGGGGATAACTATGTGAAATGAGAAAAGAGTGTATCAAAAAATCTAAAAGGAAGAAAGAGCTAGAAGTTCTGTCATCAAAGTGTTTTTTTTTTTGTGTGTGTGTGTGTACATGATAGTCAACTGTCAACCCTGGGTGTAGTCTGGAAGATGCTAATTACATCCAAAAAGACAAAAAGAAGGTCATCAATGTGGTTTTCCATAAAATCCAAAGTCACCTCTTACTCCTAATCCACAGTCACCTCTCACTCCTTATGTAACAAAATCATTGCCTTCCAGGAAGTGATTACTTATACCTACCATGTTTAAGTTTTGGCGATCAAATCCACTTAGAGAGAACATGAAGCTGCTGCACATAGGATGGAATATCTTCTGGTTGCACACTTTGGTGGCAATGAATTGTTCAAGCAATGTGTGAGAGGAGAACATTTTGTCACCAAACAATACCTGCAAGATGGGTGTAAAGCATCATTAAATGCCATATACATGGATGTCAACAGTGAAGAGTGCTTGTTCATTCATGCAAGGTCAGGGCAAGTGACAGTACTGAGCCTGGATGAAACCAAGAGACTGGTGAAAATTTGTCTCTGTACTCCACCAATGCTTTCCATGAGAATCTTTCATTGGGACATTTTGGGCATGATCCCTTCGAGAACAGCCTACCCAGGAATTGGCAAAACTTCGGGAAAAAAAAAAGCCTTTCTACATGGTTCTGGCTTCTCTTTCTTATAACCTAAGAAGAATTTAGTTCCTATTTGTCTAAGTATTTGTTACTGTACAATGGGAAAATTGGAATCTTCTAAGCAGAGCCACAGTGGAGGCTCTAGATCACATCTGAAGAATGTCTAATGAAGTTCCAAGAACCCAGCAAAGAGTTCCAAAACAATAACTATTATCCTAACTGGAGACTGAAACAGGCAATGAACCTTTCCTTTACTGTTTTCCCAGAAATAAAAGCTGTACCCTAAGTAGTGAATCTCTACCGATGAAACTGCAGACAAGGCCACAAGCTGAGTGCCCTTTTTGAATTCTAAAAATCTATCACATCACAGAACTCATTGAATCCCTTGTGTATCAGTCAGATATGGCTTTTATTTTGTCACACAGTGAATTTCACAGTAGTAGGATAAGTTACAAAGGAGGTGAAAAGATCATTTAGAAACAACCAACTACTGTTAAAACTGGCACAGATTTCTCTTGAAATCTCCTTTTTATTGACTATTACAACAAATAACAGCAAAACAATAATAATAGACATTTATCTGTATTGCACTAATGCACTATAGGTCTTATACTTTGTTAAACTGGAGTCAATAAATTAACAAATAGTATAACTTTCTTCAATTCTAAGTTTGAAAAATTTTTATATTACAGAATTGAAAGGAATTCCTATTTAATAAAACATTTATCTACTAGTCTATGAAACTTTGATAGAACATTTAAGATACTGTGACCTAATTAATATACCTTTTAGGTCAAAGAGAAAAAAGACAGAGAGAAGGAGAAAGGAAAGAGAAGTAGGAGGGAGGGAGAAGAAAGAGGAAGAAGGGAATGAAAGGGAGGAGAAGAATTATATTCAACTAAACTGGTTCAAGATTCGCAATTCTTTAGGCCAGAAGGCAATAATAGGTTATTGCAAAAATAATCTTATTCATCTATCCTCTTCTTCATTTTGTCACACTTACTATGCAGGCCTCGTAATTACTCAATTACCAAACTGTAATCCTGTGTAACTGTCCCCATCATAATTTAATAATTGTGGCAACGTCTATTCATACTCTAAATTTATGTTTAAAAAGAATATTGACACCTCTTCAGTGTTCTATGTGTGAAAACCTAAATTTCCATGTAACTAAGCAATTTAACAAAAAAGAAAATCTAATCTGAATACTGAATGTTTTTATTTTTTGTTTACCAATACCGTTTCCATCTATCTATGGGGAAAATGTACATGACAAGAAACAGCCAGTAAATTCATGTAGTCAGCCACAGAAATATGTGAAGGAAGAGGCTGTATTATCACACAGGTCCTCGGTCTCTGCTGTAATAGTCGGGTTCCCCCAGTACATGGGGTGATAGCATGGTAATCTTGTATTTTACTTCAACTCCATGGCCAATATTATGCATTTACTTAGGAACAAATAATTGTCCCTTCATCCTGACCTAAAGGAGAGTATAATATGCTATTGCAGGAAGTCCGGCTCCTGTGTACAGGTGGACACACTACTGTGCAGGTGTAATTCCAGCTTGATCCTGAAGAGGGCATATTTGTCACATGATAATTGGCACACAGGTTCCTCTAAAAATCATGGCACTCTTGTGAGAATTGAGCCATTTTTGTATTTTTGAAAAAAATGGCACCTTTTGTGGCTGTGGGCGAAACAGATGCAATGCTTAGAATATCATTTCAATGACTAGGGCAGCTTGACAAGCCCTACCCACTGTGAGCACATGGCTGGCCAAGCACAGCGCTGTTTGCACTACTTCTCCAAGGAGTGGTTTACTCAGCTGGACATCCTTATGTATGTATCTGTGAGTATCCATACTTGACTTTTTCTGGTTGACATTGAAAACTATGAAACTACATAGTTGTGAAACTACATTCTATAATCACAGAACCCCGTGATTTCTGCACCTGAGAGGCAGGGAAGATTGCCACAGTCAGGTGCATGATTTGTACGTCAAGTTTTAAGCTAGACAGTCCCAAACCTAGAACCACTACCATCCAAACAGTAGAGAAACTATTACACATGAGCAAAATCATCTTTTAGTTGCCCAATGAGAATAAGACTGAGGTTCTGGCTCTAGTGCCCATTAGGGTTATTTGAGAAAGGTTGCTTGGAAGCTTTTATTTTAAGAAGTGAAGATAACTTTAACCAATGAGCCAAACAGAGAAAGGAAAAAGGAAAAAGGTTCAGTGTAACTGCAGATTCAAAATAAAATAGGGAGAAAAGAATACAAAGAGACAAATGTCCAGAGGTAGAATGGGGTGTGGAAGGGAGCAACTAAGTAAACGCCAAGTACTGTACATTTAAATCTAAAATAAGCCTGATTAATATATTAACGATCAAAAGCATTATTTGTTGAGTTTGTTATTAACCAAGAATGATGCTTACACATATTTTCTTATTGAATACCCCAGCATGGTAAATTCCATCCACTGATGTGGGATTCCCCTCTGTACGCTGTATGCCATTGCTTAATAAAGAAACTGCTTGAACCTATGACTGGGTAGAACAGAGCTAGGCCGGGAAAACTAAACTGAATGCTAAGAGAAAGAAGACAGAGTCAAGGAGATGCCATGGAGCCACCAGAGAAGAAAGACACAATCTGCCAGCAAAAACCTTGCAGGGAGGGCATGAGCCTTGTGGTAAAATATAAAATAATAAAAATGGGTTAATTTAATATGTAAGAACTTGCTGGGAATATGGTATAATGATTGGCCAAGCTGTGATTTAATTAATACAGTTTCTGTGTGGTTATTGTGGGGTTGAGCAGCCAGAACAAATAAGTGGCCTCCCAACAACAATCCACTCTATAAATGTGAAAAGCACAGTTTTGTATGATTGAATAGCTTACCCACAGCCACAAAGGGTAGGAGGCAGATGTAAAACCTGATCCTAATGTGGCTCAAAGCCTTATACCTGTCCTTAAGTGGATTGAGCTAAATTTAATAGGAACAATGTTACAATCTGTTGTGGAATAATCTTTTTGTGCACAGTGTAAAGGTATGTCACTGTGATTCATTTAATAAAAAGATGAATGGTCAATAATTAGGCCGGATTTCCAAACAGGACACTGGGTAGAAGAAGAGGCAGAGACACTAGGGTGCAGAGCGATCAGTAAAGGCAAACCAAGTCATGTAAAAGAATGTAGATTAAAAGATATGGGTTAATTTAAGTTATAAAAGTTAGTTAGAAATAAGCCTAAGCTATCGGTTAAGCTTCCATAATTAATAATAAGTGTGCATGTCATGATTTGGGAGCTGGCTGGTGGAACAGAGAAAGATGCACTACAAATGGTATGCAATGTGGAGGCACGTATTTCCTCCTAATACTTAAGAAAGCTTTAAAAAAAAAGTTTCCAAATTCTGGTGTCTTCTTCAATTTCTTCTTCAAAGATTTAAAGTTCTTGTCATACAAGTCTTCCACTTGCTTGGTTAGAGTTACTCTGAGATATTTTATGCTATTTGTGGATATTGTGAAGGGTGTTGTTTCTCCGAAGGTCTGTATCAGCTTACACTCCCACAAGTAATGCAGAGCTACAGTACTGAAAACAGCCTTGTATTGGTATAAAAACAGACAGGAGGACCAATGGAACTGAATTGAAGACCCGGATATTAATCCACACATGTTCAAACACCTGATTTTTGATAAAGAAGCAAAAAATATCAAATGGAAAAAAGAAAGCATGTTTAACAAATGGTGCTGGCAACATGTAGAAGAATGAAAATAAATCCATATCTATTACCATGCACAAAACTCAAGTCCAAATGGATCAAAGACCTCAACATAAAGCCAGCCACACTGAACCTTATAGAAGAGAAAGTGGGAGGTACAGTTGAATGCATTGGCACAGGAGACCACTTCCTAAATATAACCCCAGCAGCACAGACATTAAGAGAAACAATTAATAAATGGGACTTCCTGAAACTGAAAAGCTTTTGTAAAGCAAAGGACATGGTCAACAAGACAAAACGACAGCCTACAGAATGGGAAAAGATCTTCACTAACCCCAAATCAGATAGAGGTCTGATCTCCAAAATATGCAAAGAACTCAAGAAATTGGTCATCAAAAGAACACATAACAATAAAAAAAATTGAGTACAGACCTAAACAGAGAACTCTCAACAGAGGAATCTAAAATGGCTGAAAGACACTTAAGGAAATGTTCAACATCCTTAGTCATCAGAGAAATGCAAATCCAAACAACTCTGAGATTCCATCTTATACCTGTAAGAATGGCCAAGATCAAAAACACTGATGACAACTTATCCTGGAGGTTGTGGGGTAAAGGGAACACTTCTGCATTGCTGGTGGGAATGCAAGCTGGTATAGCTCCTTTGGATGCCAGTGTGGCGATTTCTCAGATTTTTGATTGCTGATAAGTAAGCAACAACTTCTAGGAGACATGGGCTTGTAAAAAGGACTGCTGAAATAAATCAGCCTAGAAACTTTAAGATTATCTTAATTTTAAAATGGAACTCAAAAATTGTATTGCTCTGGGGTAGAGGTTATGCTTTTGTTTCCACAGGAAACTAAAGGTTGTGGATTCATTCAAGGTCGATAGAGATCAGATTTGATAAGGGAAGACCCCCTGAAAATCCTGGTTACAGACATAAAGAAATAAACCTAAAATAACTACAAGATAAGTGACATATTTTATTTGCTTGAACATAAAAAGCATCATCTTTGGCTGGCTTCTGTACAATGTACAGTCCATACTTGTATTAATTCAAATATGTATATTACCTTTGAAAGTTTGTGCTTGTTCAGAGCAAGGGGACCAGGCACCAATGAAATTGGGTGGCCTAGGTGATCCAGCCTCTTAGAGTGCCTCTGTTACAGTTTCCTCAGAGTTCTGCATCCAGAACAGTATCTAGGATGCTGGCTGAGATGGTCCATTCTCACAGAATATTCTAGCCAGAACTTGACCATTATCCTAATTTTCTTAGAGTACCCCCAAAATACCAGTGCTCAGACAGAACAGGAAGCATTCTAGAGAAAACAATGCCCACATTCCCAAAAGGAGACACAGGTGGCTTTTGGTCATTTGGTAGGTTATGGAAGCTTGTCATTGTTTAGAGGTGTTGGCTACAAATTGTTATTGGTCATTGTCAGAAAAAACTGGATTAAGGAGATTATATTTAGAGATCTCATTCTGAAGAGAAAAGGGGGAGATATAGTATAAAAATGATGAGATAAATGGGTAGATTGTTATGTCTAGTTTTGAACAACCACTAATCTCAAATATTTTACATTGGTATAGATTTTGTATATTGATACATATTTAAGGTTATTTTTGTTAGGATATACTGTATATACATTTGTATTCTTGTTTAAGGTATTGTACCTTTGAAACTCATTTAACAAGGTAATTTAAATTTCTAGTCCTTGAAAATTATTATTATAAGCTATTTAGGATAATAAAGAAATGCAGGTTTGGTGCGGGGCAATCATCTATATTCTGTCAATTATATTTTAAATAAATGCGGATTGGCTGATAGCCAGGCAGGAAGTATAGGCGAGAAAACCAGACAGAAAGTAAAGGTGGGGCAATGAGAACAGGAGTATTCTGGGAAGAAGGAAGCTCTTTCACCAGTCCTGCCCAAACCATGGAAGAAGCAAGATGTGACCTGCCCCGCTGAAAAAGGTACTGAGCCCTGTGGCTAACATAGATAAGAATAATGGGTTAATATAAGCTTCAAGAGCTAATAAGAAGCCTGAGCTAATGGGCCAATCAGTTTATAATCTTATGGAGATCTCTGTGTGATTTTCTTTGGGGCTTACTGGCTGTGGGAACTGGGCAGGACAAAAACCCCAACTAGCCTGCCCCTCATGTTACACAGGTTAGTAGTTATTTACCTATAACAATCAAATTTGTAATCATGTTAGGCATGTTTTCAAGGTCAAACAGAGATATGTTTTAGATAAAGATATGGTCTTCAAACACTTAAAACATCCACAGAACATTTAAAATGTTCTGTTAACATGGGGCTTTTAATGACAATGAGTCATTTCTGCTCCTGGCAACACCAATTTACTTCAGAGAAGATGATGGGCATTGAAGATACTTCATATGATGAAGTACAATTAATAAAAACTCAAAGACAGATATTGGGGTTCAACCTGCAGACCAGAAAAGCAAAGCAGCCAGTCACTGGCTCTTGACCTCAGTCCAAAAATAGTGATCCTGCTTCCAAGAAACCTCAGAATGAAACTGAGACTGAGAGCTGTCTCTTCTCATTTTATAATCCTCTCTGGTTCTGAGATTAAAGGTGTGCACCACTACTGCCTGTTTTCTATGGCAAGCTAGTGTGGCTACTGAGATTAAAGCTTTGTGTCATTGTGGCTACTGGGATCAAAGGGTTATGTCATTGCTACCTGGTCTGTAAGAGTGGCCAGTGTGGCTGTTATACTTTTCTGATTTTCAGCAAGCTTTATTCATTAAAATACAAATGAAATGCCACTACAATATGGAGTTTTCTTAAAATGTGACAAAATTAGACATTTGGGGATGAAACTACTCTTGTCTTGACTGCTAACAGTATGAACTGGACAACCAGGACACAAAGGAATGACAGTGTTGAACTTTGCCAAGAAAAGGTAAGAGAGTCCTTCAAAATTCCTGAGTTACAGAAAAGTCTGTCAGATATTCTTGTCCTGTAGTATGAAGATGGATGCCCCAATATTGCAGAGGAACTTTGAAGTGACTGTCCAGGCATCCAGATGTCTCTGTCATTTCTATAGTTTTGAAAGTTGTTTGTTCTGTACTTCCTGTTTATTCAAATAATATTATATCCTTTGGGGTCTTTGATGAAACTGAATGCAGATTAAAAGATAAGTGTTAATTTCATTTATAAGAGCTAGTTAGAAATAGCTAAACTACAGATCAAGCTTTCATAATTAAGAGTAAGGCTGCAGGTCATGATTTGAGAGCTGGCTGGTGGGACAGAGAAAGAGTCACTACAACAATCCCAAGAACAAATACCGACAATGAAAAGTCACTTCATGGAACATTTGCCAGAATAGATGTTACATTAGGTACAACTAAAACCCTCTATGAATTTTTGAAAATTGAAAATCTTGGACTGGAGAGATGGTTCAGTGGTCATGAGCACATACTGCTTTTGCAGAGGACCTGAGTTTGATTTTTAGCACCCATGTCAGAAATTCAAAGATCAATTGTCACTAATTGTAAACAACTAGATGCTAACATTGACACTCTAAAAGAAATGCATTAGTTCATTGATGCCTATGCCTAACCAATATTGAAAAATAAACAGAAACATGAACAGGTCAATAACAGCTAGTAATAAGGAATTGATAAGGAATAGTCAATAATGACTAACAATAAGGAATTGATAAAGAATAGTCTCTCATCAAAGAAAACCTTATGATCAGTGGCTTCACTGGTGAATTCTACCAAGCATTTACAGAAGGTAAATTTCCAAAATTACTCAAAAGAAAAAGGAAGGAAATCTTCCAAATTCATTCTATGGAGTCATTATCTTGATATTCAAACCAGACAAGGAAATAACAAAACCAGAAAATTACAGATAAATATTCCCAATGGATAGATTGAAATATCCTTAATATAGAATGTAGTAAACCGAATACAACACATTGAAAAGATAATTTATCACAGTCCAATGGAATTCATCAAAAAGTTGTAAGGGTGCCAGGTGGTGGTGGTACACACCTTCAATTCCAGCACCCGGGAGGCAGAGGCAGGTGGATATCTGTGAGTTTGAGGCCAGTCTGGTCTACAAGAGCTAGTTCCAGGATAGGCCCCAAAGCTACATAGAAACCCTGTCTCGAAGCCCCCACCCCCCCCAAAAAAAGATGCAAGGGTGGTTCAAAATACACAAATAAAGCTCATGACAGAATAGAGCAACAGAATTAAAGACAGAAACAATAACAATAAAAATAGGCAAACATATTAGTGGGCTGGTGAGAGTACTTCCTGTTCAAGCCTGGTGACCTGAATTTGATCCCTGGAACACATGTCGTATTAGAAGGAGACAACCAATTCCACAAAGTTCTCAACAAACCCAACCCATATGCAGTTCATGTCATGCATGCCCCTCCATAAATAAATTTCAAAAACATGTTATCACTTCAATAGATGCAGTAAAGTTTTCATAAGCTTGAACATTCTTTCATTATAAAAAACTGTGAACAGATTAGTATGAGAGGGTGTATCTCAAACATAATCAAATGTATGCATAATAATCCCACAGGTAGCATCATCACAAATGGGGAAAACTACAAGCTCTCTAGGATCTGAAACAAGACAAAGTGTCACACTCATCACAGTATACAACCAGGAGTGAAAGTCCTCAGTGGAGCAATAAGGCAGAACAAAAAAACAAAGGGCATTGCTCCCTACTTATTATCTGTCCTTATTTATTGAGGAATATCTCTGATACATACATCAACTCGAACTCAAATTTATCATGTAGGCAAGGTTGGCCTTTAACCCCCTGCCTCAGACTCCTGACTATGTCTGCAATTTTGAAAGAAGAAATGCAGCTTGTCACCATTTGCATATGGTATGTTCATACATATAGAAAACCCCAAAGACTATCCCAAAACTTCTAGAACTAATAAATGAATTTGACAAGGTTGTAGGATATAAAATCAATATGAGGACATTAATTGCATTTATTTATACCAATAGAAAATTATCCAAAAATGAAATAAAGAAAGCATTCCCACTTAGGGTAACTATAAAAAATAAAATATTTTAGAATAAATTATCCAACAGCAAATACTTTTGACAATGAGAACACTAAAATGGATGAAAGCAATTAAAGGGAACATAAAAGCTAGACATGCCATGTGTATATATTAAAAGACCCCATCAAAAATAGTTGAAATTAAATTATTATCAAAATAACCATCCTATCTCCAGAGAATACGAAACACATCCTAAAATTCATATGGAAACCTGAACAGTTAGAACAATATTGAGCAAAAAGAACAAAGTTGGAGACATACTACCTGTTTTAGTGATGTAATACAAAGCTGCATTGGTAGAAGTTTCATGGCATTGACATAAAACCAAGTACATACAGGCTAATAGAACAAAATGGAGATACTAGAAATAAGGTCACATGTGACAGTCAAGTGGGTTAGGAACACACACTGGGAAAGCTGCAGCCTCCTCAATAAGTCATGCTGCAAAGATTGGATGCTCATGTGCTGAAAACTGAAGGTAGCCCTCTTCCCGTATAGAAAAGTAAACTAAAAAACAGACAAAGTTTGCAAAACCTGAAACTCTCAGAAGAAAGTGTAGGAAAAGAGTTTTGAGATGTTGGAATTATCTAGGGATTTTTAATATATAGGACCCCTGCATCATTGGAAACAAAGGCGAAAGTAAAACTCATAAAACTAGCAAGCTTCAGAACAGCAAAGGAAACAATGTATGGCCACACGGAAAGAAAGGAAATATTTGTAAATTATACATCTCATGGCATTGATGCCAAAAATGTGTAAGGGACTCAGCAGCTTAAAAATCTGATTAGAAATGAGGGATAGAATTAAATAGATGTTTCGCAAAATAAAAAAATAAGATATGTAAGCAGTACTCAAATGTGTGGAAGAGAAATGCTCAGCCACCACCAGGGAAACAAAGCCACGGGGAGGCACTCCAGTTAGAGGATGTTTTATGAATAGTACTGCAGGTTATGGGCACTGAAGATGTGGGGAAGGGAACTCTACAATTAACAGGTGTTGAAGATGTGGAGAAAGGGAAGTGAAGGTGGAACAGGAATAGGATTCCTCAGAAATATCCTGTAGGGTCTCACTTTAGCTGTGTGGGAGGTGACACTGAGGGACAGATGTTCTGTAGTGAGAGGTGATGACACCAGAGCAGAAGGCACCAGGACCAGTTCCTGCTGATAAGATACAGCACCATCACCAAATCTGTATGGACCCTTTGATCACCGTTTACATAATTAAATGTTTTAACAATGCCACGTGTCTTCTCTTGATATCTGTATAAACAGAGACTTCCAGTTCCATTCGCTTTAAACGGAAGGAACTCACATACCTTGACAGCTTGCCTGGAAAGGGCAGTTAATTTTTTCATGGGACTTCTGGTGTATTTTACTGTGACCACTGGAGCGAGTGCAAAAAATAGCTTAATTTTTTTAGCCAGTTCTTGATTTGTCGAGAATGCTATGAATGCTGCAAGGAAAGAAGACATTAGCTCACACAAGCTTCCAATTCTCTCTGTCACAAATCACTCTAAGAGTAGTTCTGTTGAACACAATGCAAAGCAAAATTGAGAGTACTATTTATGGGGAGGAATTTCAAATTTCTCAAGGATAGGGTGGGATCTTTCTGGGGCATGCCAGTGTGCTTGTATAGAGAGTGTTGAAGAGGAGGCTCGGCCATGTTCTGTAGAGCATGCATCTTAAACTCCAGAAACCAGGACAGCTCGATCTTGGTGCCATATAAACCAAATTATCATCTTGGCTTCTAATTTATTAACTGTGAAAGTTACCTCCTTTGTATCAATCTCAGTTTCTTCAAGATATAAATGAGGATAAAAGAATCTTCAGAGAATGACCATTACATGTATATATGAGATTACATAGGCATGTACATATGTGTATATGGTTTCATATACATTAAAATACTACATAGAATATATAAAAATAAATCTAATATATAATACATAAATATATATTATAACACACACACATATATATATAAATCTTAAAGTGCTGCTTGGTAATTTTAATCTTTGGAAAAAATTCTGAATTTAATAATCTAAGAAACCTAGATATTGTGGTCTCAAATGTGCATTTTTCAACAAGGGAGAAGAACGAGAGGCCCAGGATGCCTGTGGCTCTATTATTATGCTCTCTAGCTTAGCCCATTGCCTCCCTAGCAAACAAAGCCACACTCATCGTAGCGTAAAAACAGCTTCACAATTCTGTGCTTTTGTTTTACTGTCTTTCTCTAGACTGTGAGAGATTCAAGCGAAAACTGCGCATCATGTTTGTCTTTGTTTCCTCAGAATATCACCTGGGGTCTCGTTGTCTGCAGAGAACATAAGTTAAGTCCTGTCCACCTCCAAATTTGGTGTCTTGCTTTTCTTTCTCTTCAGAAACTACCTAACTACCTAGAGGAAATAGTTTCTCAAAGTCCCAGAACCAGAGATTACAGAGAAAAACAAACACAGAATCAAATGAACAGCCTGACCCCTTCTACAAACACAAAAGAAAATCCCTCACATTGTCTGACTGCATCTGCCCCAAACACACCTATGGTGGTACCCTGGGAATGGCCCACATAGAAGAGTTGCTTCTGTCCACTTTTCTCCAGGATTAGATTTATTGTGGCTGGAAGATCATATTTAGCCATCTCATCCAAACTGCCAAAGAAAGGGGATTAGCAAAGATAAGTGGTTATTCGACCTGCAGTATTTGCAAATATTCCTTGTAGACTTGGGTACACAACTTTGGCTGGGCATGAGAGGAGAGTGAGGGTAGTGTGTCTGGACAACTTGTCAGGTTGCTGTCTTCACATCTTCACTGCAGAGGCCCCACTGTCCGGACACTGAAGTGAAAAGCGTCTGATGCGAAAGCCTCAGAAATAGGAAACATCTACTGACTTCCACAAAGAATGCAGGAACGAGGCCATGGAACCAGTGGCCTTAGTGATCTCTGGGCCATTGTTCTTAGCTCCCAAGGAAGTGTAAGCCTTGTCCCTGTGACTAACATGTCAGGCTTCAGGATCAACTCTCTGCTACCCAGCCACATTTTGACAAGGACGGACAAACACCCCCTCCCCTCCCCCCCCAAGTCAGCTACATCAGGAAGGAAATAGGGCTTTAGAAGCAAGCATAGATATAGTATCTAGAACGTTTCTTTTGAGTTGAAAGAAAGCCTGAATGGAAAGGAAATTCTAATTCCCTTCTTGTAGATTCCATTGGGAGCATTTGGACAGAGAAGGGAAAACCGAGAAAAATTTATGCTTTTTAAGTGAGCAAACACTTTATTCACAAACAGGCTTCTCTTACCTGAAAGCCCAATATTGAGGTGACTTGGGAGACAATCTCAGGTGTTTCCTGGACCAGGTGTTTCCTCGGCTGTTCCCCAGCCACACGTCATAACCACTATCGGCCAGAAGGAAAGCCAAACTATTGTTGGGCAAGTTGCAAATCCAGTTACTGGCAGAGGCAACTAAGCCATGCTGCAGATACACAACTGCCTTCGGAGCTGAAAAACAGACAAAACAAGTTCCTTCTCTGACTCCCTCAGCCCACTGGCAAACCCTGCTTTCTGACTTCTTCACACATACGCAAGGTTAAGAGATGAAATTTTGTGTCAGGAAAGCCTAGGGCCCAGTCTTTTAGTGACTCTGGGACATGTCCTACTTTCCTCATTTATAAGAGGAAGACTATGTATAGCACAGTATGTCACCTAGGTATTTGTTAGAGTCACATTTTTCTGGTTCAAAATCTATGTTGCTATGTATGTATGTGCTTCATTTTATGTATATATTAGGAAATAACAGCAAATGCTCTCTCATGGGAGAGGTTTAAGCATTCAGTTAAAAATAAAATGTAAAAGTCTTTGCAGCAAAATAAATATTAGCTCTACTGTTATTTTCATTCATACTATTTTATTTCTTAAGAAGCATCTTGTGGGGAGCTGGAGAGATGGCTCAGAGGTTTAGAGTACTGGTTGCTCTTGCAGAGGACCAGGGTTGCATTCCCAGCACCTGCACAGCAGATTACAAGCATGTGCAACACTAGGACCAGGGGGTCTGACACCATCTTCTGGTCTCCACAAGCACCAGGCACACACGTGGTGCCTGGACACAAATGCAGGCAAAATGTTCATGTATAAAAAAATAAAGTAAATTTAATTAAAAGAAGCATCCTATTAAAACTTTTAGGCTTTCCTGAAATAATTCAAATGATGAAGTTGCCAGGGGTGTTTCGCAAACAAATGACAAATGACAACTTTCTTATCACTGAAAGCAGTAAAGTGTTTCTGCCAAATGGGTCATTATTGCTTCCTGCACACAGCAGAGAGCTGGAAAGGCCCTTCAATGATGTGAGAGGACAGCACTAGTAGGATCTAACTTGCTTGAAAGAATGAAATCACACCGGTTTGCCGGGGAAATGAGATTACACACTAGCTCGCCTCAATTACCATGCATTATAATGGAAGAGATTATGTCGAATCCTGGATTTGAATATCATTAAAGCTAGAAAGGTTTTCAGGTTGCACAGATTTGGGAGGCAAATGGATAGATGTTGGCGACTTATTGCATTTGGTATGTCAGTGAGATGACTGTGGTGTCTAAACTATAGAGCTAGTATTGGGAAGAGGACACGTTTCCTCTTATGTAATTAGGTAGTTGGAGAGACAAGATATGGAGAAAGGGAAAGACCAAATAAAGAGTATATATTAAAAATGGCAATATGTTTTTAAAAGTTGTATAAATTAGAGGTGGGGATGCCTTTCCTTCCTCTGATGGAAAAGAATACAACCTATGTAGAGAGAAAAAAGCTATCCTGCTGCTGCGAGGACGCCTAGGGGTTTCTATTTCAGGCATTTTGATCTCAAAGCAAAGTAAATCATACCTGTTTTCCTTGAACATCCTTTGCCATGAGGAATCCGGTAAGTCCCAAGGATATAACCATCCTCTGTTACAACATCATACTTTTCATAAGGATAGCCCCAGTAAGAAATAATCTGACTCTGAAAGGGGGGAGAGGAAAAATACATACCTGTAATTCAGTTTGCTTTTTGTGTATACATTGCAATACAGTCCTTTAATTATCAATCCACTGTTCACCAATCTATGTGTTAGGCAGCAGCATATAGCAGGAAAAATTATAATGACTTGGGAGATAGTTCAGGAAGGGACTGAATGCAACGGGGTAGCACAAGGGTGGAATGACTCAACATTTAGCATCCTCAGGATGATGTCTAAGAACTTAGTGCTACTAACCCCGGTAATTCATTCTTAAGAAGTTTTGGCAACAAGAAATATAAATAGCAGGCTTATGAGGAAAACCACAGGAGATTGGGAAGTATCTTACGTCTAATGATAAGTGAGCTTTTACCAATTTGGCTCCAAAGGGGTATGAATGGAAGTAGTTATAAGATTCAGGAAGGGAAAGGGAAGGACCACATCAAGGGAGATGGCTGACTAAACTAACTCCCACAAGATGGAGCAAGGGCAGTTGAAAACAGGAACCAAAACAAAAGACCCAAACACTTGATGTCACCCTTCTCTTTTGTTCTACTCCCCTGCTCGAGATTTCCATCGACTAATTGCATTTAACAAAAAATTAAGTTTGGGGGACTTTTAGACCAAGTCTTTAAAGGCCAACTTTTTGGGTAGAATAAAAAGTTTAAAGGAACACAAAATTAGTTAAAGGGTCAGCAGAAACTACCCTATCCACAGACATATATAGAGGCAGAAACAAGTGTTACAGGATAGACTTGCTCTACTTCATCAAGCCCTTTAAGAAGTCTTTGCAATAGAACTGTTTATATTTTAGGATTGGGAAAACTGAAGCTCAGTAAAATTAGTGATTTATTCAAGATAATATGCTAGGAAGAGGAAATGTTTGATTAATGAGACACTAAGTTTAGCTGCAAAGTCTATGCCTTTATCAAAAGATTATACATTTGCTTTTGTGAGGCGCATAGCACATCCTTAAGTTGTGCTATTTCTTTGGATTTAAAGGTACATAAACCAACCTTGGCTTATTGAACCCTAAAGAACACCAATGTAGCTCACAAAACCATGAAATTGGTAT
Organism: Ondatra zibethicus; assembly: GCA_004026605.1. Lineage (NCBI taxonomy): Eukaryota > Metazoa > Chordata > Mammalia > Rodentia > Cricetidae > Ondatra > Ondatra zibethicus. The sequence goes on from PVIU01008561.1 coordinate 58,407, forward strand.
ACAGAAAGCCCAAGGAAAAATTCCAGGATATGTGACAGGGAATAGCCAAAACAAATCCTGAACCTCCTCTTCAGGGATCCACCACTTAAAACAAAACAAAACAAAACAAAACAAAACAAAAACACCAGGATTGTTGCTCCAAATGTGGGCCAGAGCTTTCAGTTCTAGGATTAGCTAGTTTTGATAAACACCAAAACAGAAAGTCCATATTTAGCCATTAAAGTAACTCTTGATAAACACACTATACCTGAAACAGTGAGTAATTAGTAATTTCATATCTTAGTGTTGTTTTGGTTTTGTTTTTTCAATGAGTGACTTACAATGTTCATATAGGCTTCGGGATTTGTGATGCTCCCTTGCTTATAGCTGTGTATGGATCCAGGAAGAAGCATACACCATGCTGCTGCTAAAAGCCACCACATTTTGGAATCTGCCTGGGAAAGGAAATATTAATGCCTTTGTCATCAAGGAGAAATCTTGCAAAAGGAAAGTTGGTGTGATTCTTTTATAGCACTGATGAGGAGGATAGCAGAAACAATCTTCTAGGCTATGATTTAAAAAGCAATACACTGTATTATTAAGGATTCATTTCATGAACATCCTTAAATAGTAACCTTAGCTTTAAACAGAAGGAAGTAGGGGGAAAAGAATGGAAGGAAGAAAAAAGCTATAAAGAAATCAATCAAGGCTTTATTAGTAACTGGATAAAAGAAATGATGGATAATTATATGAAAAATGTATTGACTAATGTGTTGCTCACAGAACATTGATTATTTCTGAGAATTGTATAAATTGCTTTTATTTTATCTTCTTTTATGTAGTCTTGTGACATGCATCTGTACCACTGAGTTATAATTCTGGCCCCATAAGATATATTTTTTTCTCAGTTTTCCTTAATGTAGAAGTAAGCCTGGAGAAAATCAATATGAAGATAAGTTTGTCAACACTCTTTACATATTTAGAAACACTTTAATCTTTAACTCAGTAATTTTATTTACAAAAATAGAACTAAAAAATGAGGAATGCATTAAATATTCTTTATGATATATCTAATATAGAATAATTTTACAAAATACAAGATTAATAAAATCAATTATTCATGAAGAAGAACAAAATTATTCAGCCAAAAAATATAAAGTTTAAAAGTCAATTTAGAGTGGGTTTAAGATATTACTATAAGTTCTAAAACTTTGAAACTTCTAGAAGAAAACTCTTTAAGATAAAGGACTTGACAAGAAATTTCCAAAAGAAAAATGTTTCAATTGCCAGCAAGTATTGAGAAATGAGATTGCGCGAAACTAAAAGGCTTCTAAACAGCCAAGGAAGTAGAGGAGAGGGACTGCCTACAGAATGGGAGGTAATCTCTGCCAGCTCAACACCCAACAAGGGATAAGCATCCTGAATACGTAAAGAACTCAAAAACTAAATAACAACCTCTCATAAAATAATTCAATAAATGAACAAGTGAACCAATCAGACAATTCTCATAAAGAAGACTTTAAGCATGAAAAAATACTCAATATCCTTAGCCATAAAGGAAACAAAAATCAGAACTATATATACTACATACAGATTCCATACCACCTGAGTCCCGATGGCTATCACTGAGAAAACACGTGAGAGTAGAGATAGTGAGGATGCAGGAGGAAAGAGAGCACAGTGGGACAGTCTTTAGTGTAGCCACTAATGCTGTGGAAATTCCTTAAAAAGCTAACACTAGAACCACCGTAGGGGGCCAATGAGGTGGCTTAGTCCCTAGTTTGACAACCTGAGTTCCAACCCTAGGGTCCCTTACAGGAGTGTAGATGGAGGTTGCCTACAAGAACATGGGGTATTTATAGTCAACTGCACCACCAAAGGTGACTCTCTCCCTGTCAATCAATAACCACTTGTACTAATGGATGTGTGGAACCTCCTGATCTTGTGTATCGACTGTTGAACTGCTTGTGACCCTCTCCTTCATCCCCTTACATCTCCTCTCACAAGTCCCTTGTCCATGCCTCTTGAGCCCCTCATGACTATCAGTACTGTTCTCAAGCAGAGCATCGTGAGCTTTCCTTAACCCCATGTGTCCCTCCTTCTAAGACCTTCATGAATCCCATGGACTGGCTCCTGAACTTCGTCTTTCTTTTCCTTTCACACGGGCCCAGGCTTATGAGGATCTCTTGTGGTAACCAAAGTTGCTCTAAATTGAAAAGAATAATGTCCATGCTGTGCTAGATAAGTGTTCCCCAAAGTATGTACACATATATGTGTATAGATATATAATATACAACTTGATTAGATTGTCACATGCATATACAATAAACCTGATTTACTTAATAATCATACCTTACAGTATTAAAGCTAGAATAAGTCCCACAATGAAGGTACTATTTAACATTGTTTAATCTACTTTTCTATAATTTTGTTTGTTCTTAACATTTTATTATTTGAATAATACCACTTAATTATAATACAGCAAATTTACAAATAATACAGAAGGAAAAAATCTAGTTTAGTATTTCTTTATAGATTCATCATCTTTAAAAATATCTGTGTAGTAAAGAAAATGATAAAAAAAATATGGATTCCTAAATCAGAGCTCCATCTTTTACAGGTTGCTTAAGTAGAGACTCCGAATACTATGTGGACAACTGCTTACAGTACTATTTGAATTTTATTGGAAAAAAAATCAGGAATGTGGCTTCTTGCAAAACTCCCCCCACTGCCCAAAGATACCCTTTCTCTAATAAAGGCTGCTTATTTTCTCCTTTGTCTGCTACAGCCAGGGGATGAAGAAACTTCCAAAAGAATCATGGCTTCCTGAATTTTTTGTTCCACACTGTTAAATATTTTATATAAATGATGGTGCATTAGGTAGACAACTGTCATACCAATACATTTAGTACTGACAGATATACAGATGGCCGAATTGAGTACCTTCACTTCTTTAAAACAATCAGAAGTGACGGAGACTCCTTCTGTGTCTTCCTGCCCCATGATAGAAACTGCTGGGCTTACTAGCCAGACATTTAAACAGAGCTTAGTAGGAAACTAGATTACATTATTGACTAATCCATAGCCCCATTCTCCATAAGGGAACTCTCAGAGTGTTCAGAAATAGAGGCGAGACTGTGGCAGAAAGCATGCTGTGCCTGAAGCCTGCAGGCAGCTGCAGAATGTCTTAGTTTAGAAAGCACACAGAGACCGGTATCTACATATGACTCTCTGATCAGTCTGCTTTCTCAGTGGCAAAAGAAGCTAATGATGAATTCTACATGCGAGGTTTCAGGTTAAAGTTCCAGCTCTTTTTCTCGGTAGTTGTGGCAGCTGACAAAGTTTAGGTCCCAGCCTCTCAGCTTCCGAGAGAAGGAAGGGCCATTAGACATGACCCTGTGCTCACAGTCATTCCCTAAGCTCACTTCAATTACATACCGAAGGAAGGATGTGTTGTTTTTTTCTGTTACTATCAGCTATACAACGCAAGACTTTTCCTTGTCTGTCACATCAGGATCATAACTAACACCTACAAGCAGATTTAGCTTAAGATAATACATCCTGATGCAATACAGGGATGACAACAATATCTACAAAATGTTGAACAATGCTTGGCTCTCAACAAGTTGTCACTATTATTCTATAAGTCGGTGACTCGTTCCGATGTGTGTATCTTGGCACTTCACCTACTTTACAGACTTCTTAAACAAGTATCACCATTAATCCAGTCTGGTTTCCTTTTCTGCTGCGATGGCAACAAACAACAGGATCAAAAGCAACTTAGGAGAACTGAAAAGACTTATTTGGCTTATATTTCCAGATCGCATTCCATCATTGAGGGGATTCAGGGCAGAAACTCCAGCAGGAGTTTAAATATGAAACCATAGAAGAATGTTTCCTGCCCGTTCATTTGGTCTCATGCTTAGCTAGTTTACTTATGCAGCCCAGGACTACCTTTCCAGGGAATAGTGGCATCCACAGTGTGCTGGGTTCTCTAACGTAAATTAGCAATAAAGGCAATCCCCTACATACATCCTGTCTACCCGCTTGCTGCCATGGTCCCAGCAATGACAGCCATGGAGTCATGCTTTGAATCTGTAAGCCCCAATTAACTTCTTCATAAAACAATATAGGCTAAAGAAGCCGTGGAAAACAAACCAGTAAGCTGTATTCTTCCACGCCTCTATTAAGCTTGGGTCTCCAAGTGCCTTGCCTTGAGTTCCTGTTCTGACTTCTCTCAATGATGGAGAATTACAACTTGGGAGTCGTAAGATAAAATAAACCCTTTCCTCCCCAGGTTGTTTTTTTTTTAATGGTCTTTATCGCAGCAACAGAGAGCATGGACATAGGCCAGTCTGATCTGGGAAATCCCCCAACTGAAACTTCCTTCACATGACTCTACACTGTGACAAGGTGGCAGCTGACGTCACCAGGACAGACACTTTACCTGTGGTATAATGTTATCTTTTGTGCCTCTAGCATTCCTCATACTAAGTATTGCACAACTCTTTCAATTGAGTTGTGGAAAGGAACTAAATTGCATGTTTTGTCCCATTACCACTTCTCAAAGGATAAAGAAGAGAACTAAGAATTTCTATAGTCTTATTACTTCTAACAACAATTTTCACTTCGACTATACAGAGAATCTTGCCTACTTAAGCTATAATTTTATACATAGATTGAGCTAAATCATTATAATTATTGTTTTCTCAGAGCTAATAATTGTCAATGCAACATTTGAAGAAGATTACTCACCTTTCACTAAGTGTTGCTCATAAAATTATTGTCAAGATATTAACTGATGCTAGATTGGGTACAGTGCAACACACTAGATGATGAAAACAGAGGAAGTTTGTCATAACAGGTTTGAGCATAAAATTATCAATGATAAAACTGAAAGAGATAAGGTACAGAAATATGAAAACATGCTTTGTATCCTGGTCATTAAAACAAAGCTATTGGGAATGTGCACAAGCAAATTTAAGTCATATATATATATATATGACACCTTCATAGCCCAAGAAAGTTGAGAAAATTGTTATGAACATAGCATATATGCAAATGGAAGCCAAACAATTAGATTTTTTTAATCATTAATGACTTACATCTTCCCTCTCCCTCCCTCTTGCCTGTCTACCTGTCCTTCCTTCCTTTTATTCTTTCTCACTCTTTCTCCCTTTTTTGAAACAAAATCTCACTGCACAGCCAGAGCTAGCCTGAAACTCACTATCTAGAGCATCCTGACCTCAAACTTCAGAAGATTTTACTGCCTCTGCCTGTTAAGGGTTTGGATTGAAGGTGTGTGCTGTTATTTCTGATTAATACTTCTTGATTGTTGAGTTAGGAAATGTAGAGATAGGAAATCATTCCACATTGACATCTCTCATCCCTACGACGAGAGAGTAATTGAAGAGGGAGAAGCAAAGATAGAAGAGAGAAAGAAAAGATTGAAGAAAGGAAGGAAGGAAAGAAAGAAGGAAGGAAGGAAGAAATTAAGAAAGGGAAGAAGGAATGAAGGAAGAAGAAAATAGGAAGGAATGAGGAAGGAAGAAAGAAGGAAAGAATTAAGCAGGAAGAAAGGAAGAAATGGAAAAAGGAAGGAAGGAAGCAAGCAAGGAAGGCAGGAAGGAAGAAAGGAGGTACTAGGAAGGAAGGATTGGTTGCTTTGTTAAAACAATGGAAGTCTAGACTGTGTGAATGCTGTTTTCTTTTCAGTCATTGGCTTAGTTACCTATGTTTTAGTGATTTCCAAATTTAACTCCTGTTAAATAATGTTCCCATTAAACACAAGAGACACTTGAATTATTCATTTCTATGTATCTCCCAGAAGATATTAGCAGAAAGCACATGACCATAATGTGTTGTTAATTTTCAGCAGATCAAACTGCACTATCATTTTCCTCATTGCATATAACAGTCTAAATAAACTAGACAAGAATTTACTGTAATTTGACAGGTACCACAGTGACTAATCTAGAGAGAGAGCAATAGTCATCAAAGATCATAAAATATAAATTGTTAAATTAAAGTTAAAAGCAAAGACCAATGACCTTCTTTAAATAAGCAACATAGTTTGAGCACAAGGGGAAATGGGTTGAAAGTAAAAAGCAAAAATTTCACCACATAAACAGCAAACTTAAGGAGTTGGTGTATTTACATCAAACAAGGCAGGTGTCTAGACAGAGTGTTTTAGAGATATGTCACAAAGTTATTCTACAAGGAAGACAAAGTCAATTCACCAACAGGACAGAGAAACCCTACATATAAGCATCTAATAATAGACACTCAGAAGACAGGAAGCCTGGCCCAGCTCAAGGCATCTGCTTCTTGGCGTCTCAACTTCTTCCTACCCTGAATCAAAGCACAGAAACCAAAGTCCTTCTTGCCTCAGGCAGACAACAGTAATGAGAAGTCCTCTTTGAAACAGGGCAGAAAGGCAAGAAAGACTACTCTGTCCATCTCTCTCCGTTGGTGACTATCTTAGACAAGTCCTCTTGTACACCTGAAAGGAAGGAATGCTGTGGAGAGGCCAAGAGGAATGTGGCAAAGGCTTTGCTGGGATTCCCCTCCTTAGTCTGTTACCATTACATAATGTCCTGTATCCAAGCACCCTTCTGCACAGACGTCCATTTACCATCAAATTTGGACACATCAAATAGAGAATTTTCCCTTGGTTCTGAGAACTTCGTACTTCTATTGTAAATTTTTTAAATACTTATTTATACATGCCAATATGCATGTGTGGATGTCAGAGGATAGCCTGTGGAAATTGTTCTTTCTTCGCACTATGTGGGACTGAGCTGACATGGCCTGGCCTGACTTGGCCTAAAGACCCTCTACCTGTTGAACCATTTCACTGACTTTTGGACTGTTCATTTCTGTCCCACAAAAATGTTATTAAATCAATCCATATGTCTTTCTGTTGTCAACCTGTCATTTATTTTAAGGTTCAACACCCATGTTCCAGTCTCTAAAGTTTCTTGGGTCCAATTTAGAGAAGCTGAAACACATGACTGCTTTGGAGTCTTGGATGAGGTCCTGAGGCAAATGGCAAAGGCTGATAGGGAAAATGGAGTTTCACTTGTTTTAATTTTTTCAAGCCAAAGTCTTGTCTTTGCCTATAGTGCTCCATCAACAAATGCACATAATTTTCCTTCTTTTCCAAATTCACACACGGAGAAGAAAATTATTGTATACTAGTTTTTGACTTGAAATCACCTTGATGATATCTTTGATATGCAAACCCAAGTATTTTGGTGTTCTGATGCATTCATTCCCAGAAACAGTCATTATTTTATTGTATTGTTTGGGTTTTCTGATATTTGTCCCAAAAAGGAGACCATGTAGTAAGAATATAGGCTCTGTATGCTTGCCTAACTCCCTCTTTATCACACTGCTATGTCAGAGAGGAAAATTACTCCGAACTACAAAAACATTTGAAAAGCTCTAAGACACCAGATAACCCTCAAATTGATCTTGGAAAAAGACAAGATTTCTGAATAATAATAATAATAATATTCAAATGGTAATTACTCTGCATATCAGTTTTCACTTCTTTAACAGAAAAGCTGAAAAGATATCTACTCGATTAGCTACCAGGCAGATCATGGAAATGAATCTTCCCTCTGTCCTCCTTCCCTCTTTTCTGTGTTTCTAGATAGCCCAGGCTTTCCTCAAACTCACCACCATACCGAGCATACAAGCTCTTCACTTGATTCCTCAGTAATGACACAACTTTAGAAAGAGTTCCGGCAAGTAAACGGCACTGTTTGAGCCTAGCTTTGTACCACCTACATACATTCTGAAAACAGAAACGATTGATGAAGAATTTTGTTTCATTGAGAAAGAAACAGGTCTAAATCTTTTATTAAATTCCATCCTGTTAAATAAAAAGATTTCCCAGAAGACAATATGGGGTATCAATTTATCATCTACTGTTTCATAGAAAATAAAGTGTAGCCATTTAACTTTGAACTTCTAAGATACACAATGTACCATAATATGTATCTTTAGTAGATATTTGAAATTATGATAAAAAGTTTTATTTCATCCTAAAAACTAGACAAGCACTTATGTTTTAAAAAATTTACTTCGGGTTAAAAATATAAAAACAATTCCTAAGAAGCTGTTGCAAATATTAAATGTCATTATTTTAAATGTCAAAGACAAATAAATAAAATGGTAAGATTGTTAAAAAGACTGATGTAATCACTCTAAAATGATGATAAAATTACATTTGGTTATTGGATATAATGGTCTTCCTCTTACACCAACTTAATTATTGGTTGCATATTTTTAATTACTTTATTAGTTTGAGTTACTTTAAAAATAAAACGTGGTTTAAAATAATTAGATATCAATGTAAAAACATAAATTCACTTAAATGACCTCTGAAGCTTTCTCTCTCTCTCTCTGTGTGTGTGTGTGTGTGTGTGTGTGTGTGTGTGTGTTGTTCTGGCCCTGACCGAGATTGAGGGACAAACACTCTAGCATCTGAGCTATGTCCTCAGCCCAAACCTCCATTTCTTATTATAAGTTAGAGTCTACGAGGTCTAGCACTTCCATCTTGTAATATTCACTTCAATACTTCCCTATAGTATTTCTTTATGTATTTTACATTTTACAAATGTTTGGGTTTTCCAGATGATGCTTGCCTGTTGCTTAGAATGTTTGAGGGGTATCAGTCTATTTTATAGTTCATTTTTACCTCCAAAGCTTTGCATGTGAATCTGTAATTGCAAGGCTCAGAGGCATATGACATGGATCAATGTCACATACAGTATCAAAAACTGTTTTCACACTCCTCAGCCAGTAAAACTCTTGCAAACAAGCAGAAAAGATACAAAAGAAACTCCTTCAAAAATGACAGAATAGTCAGAATTTTCATAAACTATGGGAGAGTTAGCTTTTGCCCATTAGTGGGCCCCACAATACCCTGTAGATTATTCTGGTCATATTCATGCTCAAGGCCATGGGAACAGGCAGTAAACAATTTATTTTAAAAAAGCTTTTTTGATTAAGTGTTTTTAAAAAAATCATTCCAATACTATTTCTTACATGTACAACCCAAAAGAGTGAGCCAGTAACTCTTTTTACTGCTGCTTTTTACTGTTTAGAGAGACTTTATATATCTCCTCTAACTGTGATTCTAAGAGACAGTAGTAGATGATGTTGTTTCAAAGGAAAGATCATTCAAAAAATGCCTAGAAAATTGCAAAATAACTCCTCCTCTGAAATGGTTCTATTGTTCACTCTCTCTGTCTCTGTCCCTGTCTTTCTGTCTCTCTCCACCTGACTTTTTCTTTTATAAATTAATGGTTTCTACTAGCACACACAGCAGTGGGTTACATTATCAATTATTTTTCATAGCAATCTTCTATCTCTTGCTTAACCCAATAGACTCAAACATAGCATTCCTCACCCACACTTAAACTTATGCCCCTCCAAGACTTCCCGTTTCTCATTGACATACCATGACCTGGACCCTTCAAACAGATGAACACCTATTACCAGATCTCAACTCTTCTGGAGTCAGTCTCCCAGGCCTGAGAGAGATTCAGATTGATTCCAGTTCCTTCCTGAGTTACCTATCAGTGAAACGTGCTCTGCTCTAAACAATCCAGAAGATGTTGCAATCGGAAATTTCCCAAGTGGAGGCAGATTAATTATGGTTTCATGTGTGACGGATGCTGCTGGGACAGTCTTGCTGGGTGAGTTATTAGTCAGTGATGAAGAAGAGAGTGCTGGGAGAAGAGAAATGCCTGCTCCTGCCAAGGCAGAACTCAAGTACTGGGCCCCAGGAAGAGGTGGGCAGGCAGCTTCTCGGCAGAATGTGCATTATCCACTCAGAACTTATTTTTTCACCCAAGAAAGGCTGCCATGCATCTAGCCACATAAGCTACTCTGTCACTTTCCCAGTCCTCTTGTAGCTCTGTTTGCAATACTTCGAATACTTTAACATTCCTGACTGTTCTGTTTTTTAGAAGTGTCAAGAAATGCAGATAACATGCTGTCCAATTTTTTTTTCTCTCCTGGAGAGATAGTGTATGATTCAAGATCTCCAATTTGCTCAGAGGAAGAAAGAGGATTTTGTTCTAGTCTCCAGTAAGTTTCTTTCTTGTCAGTATGCCATTTCTGTGTCTGTACTAAGTGGAGGTTAGGTGGTATAGAATCCGTTAGGAATTTTTGGACTGTGTAGATTCTATTTTCAGCAGAGGCCTTGTATTATGAAAAGTTACAAATATACAGGTCTGGATTGGTTGTATTAATACAGCTAGCTTTCTTAAGTCATTAAAAACCAACAATTTTACATGCTTGAAAATTATTTGTAGAGAAAGAGTCTTCCTGAATAAATGTGTAAATTTTTATCATGGTTAAGACATGTCTACACATACTCAGAACAGTTCAGAAACTTGTGAAAAATGCATACCTGGGGGACTGGAGAGGAGGTTCAGGGGTTCAGAGTGTGTAGTGCTCTTGAAGAAGGCCAGGGTTTGGTTGCCAGTACTCATACCAGGAAGCTGCCAACCACATGTACCTCTGGCTCCAGGAGATTGATATCCTCTTCTGGCCGTCATAAGCACCTATACTCAACTCCATATATATATATAATTGAAGTGAATTAATTCTTCAAAAATACAACTTGGATTTTAGTCTTACATCTAGGATATCCTCTGGGTTGTAATAATATTTACATTGGATCCTGCTTGATTATAACTTTTCACTGAAATTGCTTTTGATGTAGTTGCATAATAGATTTAATTGCTCAGTAAGATTTAGTTTTAGGTTTAGTTGGCTTACAAAGGTCTTCTAGTTGTGCATTCTTGGTGTGCAGTTCTGCTTACACGGTGATATGTCCTACTAATATCATGTTTTGAAACTCTGCAAAAGAAGTACCTGGAAAGAGTTCCTGTGTTGATAACACTGCATTCCCCTTCCTCACAGCCACGTGAAGTGACAGTGTTTGTAAATAGCGAACATCTAATTCGTTCTAGGAAACACAGACATTCTTAGGTAAAAGAAGTGAAATAGTAAGGAAAGTATTCTACAGGTGACCTTGGACTCTGTCACACTTAAGTACTGTGGTCAGCAGCCCCTCTATACTAGCAGAGCTATTCTTCTGTATAAGGGCTCTTTGCTGTCTGGTTGATTTTCCTCCCATTTTAATTTTAACTTTTGTTCCTGATTTCAAATTCCCCTCAGTATCCTGAAATATGAACACCTCCCTGTAATGTATGCAGCATATACTGCAGGGAGCCATGTGGCTTAGTTTTGGATCATCAGATGAGTGCTTGTTTAATGGGTCTCCACTTGGCAAAGCCCATAGAGATACTGTCTCATTCAGCAAGTACCAGCAGACATAGTGCAGAATACTGCTGGGACCACGTGGCCTGTATACTCTCATCTCTCCCGTAAAGTTGGTGATTCTCTTGGCAGTTTTAGTGTCACTTTGTCAGTCACCCATGGGACAGGTGTGATCATTCCAGGAAATGCTGTATTTTTTTTTCCTAAAATATTTTCCCCTAGAATTCTTTGGGAACTGAAGCTTCTCAGGGTTCTTATCTAGAAATAGCAGCTGTCTCTCCAGACCCTGGAAACTGTTCTGATTCAGTCCTTGCAGGATTGGAGGTGATCAAAGTTGAGGGGAAGTTGAAGAAGTGCAACCTAACTCTTTGCAGGCAGCTTATGCTATTTCTGTAAATATGCTTTGCTAAGTTTTGAACTATATTATTCTTGAGAATGTGTACCTATGTTTGTCACCTTTTAGCTTTGTGTAGACAGGATGTGCCTGGCTCAATATTTAGTCAAGCTAGCAAAATGCTGAAGATTGCTTTTGGTTTAGAATTGATTTTGATGTAAAGGTTGGAAAAAAAATCTATTTGACTCTTTTCCTTTTTCTCTTTTATTTTCTTTCTTCTTTTTTGTTCTGGAGGCTAATGCTGGAGGGTCGGGAAAATGCTTGTTTTTATAAATAGAGATTACTTGAGCTATTCCAATAGGCCACTTGGGTGAAACTCATCTGGTAGTTTGATACATATTTGGGATGATGCTCCTTCCTTGTCTCTGGACCTGGACTCAGGCTACAGCGGGATTGCCACAAACACACTTTTCATGTCATTTGACAAATGTCATCATATGACCAGCTTTTCTTCCTCCACAACAAGCTTTCAGACAGGACTGGCCCTGCTGTTTCTGGAGCTGACTGAAAAATCCAGGGAATCTCTTTGCTGAGGATTATTAAGATCTTCCTAATGGAAACAGGACAAATTCCTAAAGTGTAAATGTTTTCTGAATATAGCACTGTGGCTAACTTCGTGTCTTATATGTCCATAGCATTAGCCCCACTTCTGAGAACACAGAGTTTCAGCTTGCCCACATGGCTTGTAACTTAAGTCATTTCTCCTAGCATTCTACTGACCATTTCACTGTTTTGTCCTTTGGTCATTTCATTCCCCACATTTCCTCATCATGAGTATCACCATTATGGAATTCTGTGAGAATTTCGCCACGATATACATCTGGAAGCAAGATGGTTTCACCATAGATCATATAGTTACTAAAATCAACTATTTTCCGCCATATAGTTCTAGAATATGCAGCGTGTTGCCATCAACATGTTGAGAGAACCCATTTCCCCATGTACTCAGTTCACTACTTGTGATGTGCAAATAGCTGTCACCATTTTGCCTTTTCGCTAATCCTTACATCTATGATTGAATTCATCAAACATAAAGTCATCTCTGTCTACGTTTCCTTTTTATATTAAATGTAATTTGGGTATCCATATTTCTTTTACTTCTCTTCCCTTCCATAGCATCCTGGAGGGGTAGGTGTTTTCATCAAGGTTTCTATGGTCAATCAGACATTTGGGTAGAACAAGGGAAAGAGTGGAAGAATCTCTATTTTGCTCATGTTGCTGATACAACATGGTCATTGTGTTTATTTAGCTGCTTGTGCCTGGGTGTTGGGACACACTAAAGGATACATATTACTTAGAGTGTTTCAGATCTAGGTTGCCAGGTTGCATACACGCACACAATGCACCTATAGTTACGAATCAGGAATTAGATGTTATTTTCTAAAGGTCAAATGGTTTATGTTTAATGACCTGTCTTGGCTTGGTTAATTGGCTTGTCATACCCTCCCATGCAGTACATAGCTCTGAGTTTACTGGTGGTCAGCTCTGTGTTGAATACCTCTTGAAAATACATGTACACAGATGCATCTGCTGTCTTAAAGATGTACTGAATATTATGGTTATGAAGGAAATAAGATTCATAGAAAAAGAAAACATTAAAACTTATTTCCTAAGTTAATAAATGTAACAATTCATCTAGGCATAGAGATTTTTCTACAAGAGAGCATTAATTATATGATGTTTTATTGATTCTAAGATGTTTATGTTTATAAAATATGTCATTGTGTATTGTATGACTAGGAAAGAAAAATGTCAATTATGTTTGTAAGATTTAATCAATTATATAATTATATAAAAGCTTTGGAGTACAGAACATAAATGCAGTTTTAACATGCAATTTTAAGTCAGTGATACAATCTGTTACAATGGCAGGACCATAAATCTTTATAAAACATGCCTTATGATTCAAAATTATATGTTTACTAAACACTCCCATGCTTTAGATTCTACAAAGTAAAGTCTCATAGTGTTTTGCACCATACGGATCTTATTCCTTTAGTTTTCTAAAGCCTTTAAGACCAAAAGAGGGTCCTGAGATGGCTACCCATTATCTTTGTCATCCATATCATGCATGACAGATATTAGGGTCTCCATCATGTGGCTTAGTACCTAAAATTTCAGAGACATTATAACTTTGATATAGAACTGGCCAATGGAGGGTAAATAATGGAACACTTAACTCCTCCTGGAAAAATTAATCCAGAGAGCACTAAGTGCCTGAATTGTTCTATTATATAGGCTTTTGATGTTTAGTGATAGATTTTTAAAGTTTAGTAGTTATTTGTAGTCATAATCCATATATTTAGATACATGTACAGAAATAGAAAATTTTGTTTATAATCTAGTCTGAATAAGGATTCAAAACCCATATTATTTACATCTGTTATTAACCATTAAGCAACATATAGAGGGAGAAAATCTGCCTCATAAACAATGGCAAGCAGAAATTTTCTTACATTTGAAATATTTCCTGCACAAACAGTCCATGGTGTGTATCTTTATAGAAAATACAATATTAATATTTTTAAAGAAAAAAAACAGAAACGGCATACAGTGGTGAAGGGTGGCGTCATTCAAACAAGGATGAAAATAGAGGGGTATGTTTCCACTCTGCACACATGGTGGCACCTGTAATGGAAGTACTGGACCCTAATAATCCGGGCCAGGTGATGTGGTAACATTTTCCATTACAGTTTAAGGAGATAAAGCAATTAAAGGAAGCTGTTGGTGCCTATGGGGCCCAAGCACCCTTCACATTGGCCATGGTGGAGTCTTTCTCTGCTCTGAATTTGACACCTAGTGATTGGCAGCAATTGTGCCACGCTGTTTTATCTGGGGGATACTATCTTCTACGGCGGGGAGAATACCAGGAAAACTGTTTGCAGATGGCACGATTAAATGCTCAAGCCAGGCAAGCTCAGTGTAATTTAGACATGTTAACTGGAGATGGGGTTTATGTTGATTTGCATCAACAAATTTTGTACGATTCGGCAGCATGCAGCTACTGAAGCTTGGAAGGCCCTACCCAACAAGGCAGAGGGAGATCAGCTGACAAAAATTTTACAAGGGCCTTCAGAACCATTTCAGAATTATGTGGATAGGCTATTGCAGTTAGCAGAGAAATTGTTTGGTGATGCCACGGCAGCCATGCCCATAGTAAAACAACTTGCATTTGAAAATGCTAACAAATATTGTAAAGAAGCCTTACACCCTCACAAAGCAAAGAGTTTAAATGAATATATCAGGATATGCAGAGATATAGATGGGAATTTCATTCAAGGCCAGGTTATAGCAGCAGCTATTCAGTCTCGGGGAAACATGCGAGGACAGGGACTGGGGGCCGGAGGCAGTAATTGTTTTAACTGCGGAGCTCCTGGCCATTTCCAGAAGGATTGCCCACAGCTGATGATGGGAGGGGGGAAGAAACCCGGCGTGTGCCCCAGATGCAGAAAGGGAGCGCATTGGGCTAATGATTGCTGCTCCATGACATAGATGCCACCTACCATTAATCAACAGCAGGGAAACTGGTGGAGGGCCCCGCTCCAGGGCCCCAGAACCTCACGGAGGCAGTACCCAGGCAGTGGTCATATCCAGTTCCTTCCATAAGGCAATCCTTTGGCATTGCAGACCTCATCAGAGCCACCCCAGGGAGTGCAGGATTGGACCTCTGCACCTCTGCCCTAGCAGTCTTAACGCCCCAAATGGGGGTGCAGGCTCTTTCTACGAATGTATATGGTCCCTTACCATCGGGGTCTATGGGACTGATTCTGGGAAGGAGCAGTGCTATCTTAAGAATTCAGATCCACCCACCCAGGTATCGTGGATTCCGATTATCGGGGGAAATCAAGATTATGACATCTGTCCAACAAGGGGTTGTGGCCATTCCTCAAGGTTAGCGTAAAGCTCAGTTAGTACTAATTCCTTATCTGAATTCCAAGAATGCAATTAGCAGACAGAGTCGTGGCAACCTGGGATTTGGATCCTCAGGGCCAGCTGCCTTTTGGATTGCTTAATTGAATGAGTGACCCCAGCTCAAAATAAATATAGAAGGGAAAACTTTTGAGGATATTTTGGATTCCAGAGCAGATGTATCAGTGCTATCTATGACACGTTTTGCAAAAAGGAGGAATTAAACCACAGAAGTTGCAGTTTGATTGTGTTCATCTTAAAACCTTACATGATTGGCAACGCTTTTGGGGCGACATGCAATGGTGATAGCTCATTGCCTGCTGGCTTTTGCTTATATGGGCTTACCTAATGTTATTAAAATTGATAATGGTTCTGCATATACTAGTGGAAAATTTAGAACCTTTTGTGTAGATAATGATATTAACATATTACAGGTATTCTATACAACTCCACTGGACAAGCTATAGTAGAAAGAATGCATATGGTTCTAAAACAGTATTTCACAGAAATAAATAGGGGGAGTATATTCCCTCTCCCAGTACACAGTTGGCTTCTATTTTTTATTTCAAATTTTTTAACTGTGGATCGTGAAGGCCACTCGGCCATTGCAATTAGAATAAAAGTTCTCAGTCCTTGGGATGGGTATGATGGAAAGATCTTATTACAGAGCAGTGGAAGGAGCCCACACCCCTGTTTGCTAAGGTGAGTGGGGCTGTATGTTTTTCCCCCAGGTGAGGACAAACTTATTTGGATCCCAGAACGATATGTTTGACTGGTGGATAACACCTTCAAAGGAAGCAATAACGAAGCTATGGGTGGGAGTGATGACGGCCAGTATCCTGGTGAGTCTCAAGCAGAGCAGACTGTATGGAACCTGGTGGGGAACCCCCCAATATTAATGCCAGTGAGACGGACTAGTCCTTTATATCCATCTTTTTTACATTTTTTAAAAAAGAAAACAAACTACTTTTTATTCCACCAATTGTTGGAAGGCGCAGAATCACTCTTATATAAATGAAAATTCTTTATTTTTACATCACTGTGTAATACTCAGTAATGCTTCCATAGCTGATTTTACTCCAAATGCAACATATAGCAAGGTTGTGGGAGGGAGATGTTGTTCTTGATTGTTCTTCCAGAGACTGCAGCCTGAGCAATTGCTGGGATGGAAGCTCCTCGGCTGCCCTGTTAGTGTGTGTACCAGCGATCGTTCCTTTGCCAGTCTGAGAGGAGGCCATTGGAACAGAAGTAACCCCATATCGAGAAAAAGCGTGATATCGGAATGACAGCTGCTGTGGTTGCAGCCATTGCAGTCTCTGCTGCCGCTGCCACAGTTGCTGAACTGGCAACGGCTCAAACGTCTCTTGTGGTTGACACTGTGGATAGATTGGCAGAACAAGTTAGTGAGGTCCTTCAGACACGGAATGCCTTGAATTCTCACATCAAATTTGGACTTTTAAATTTAAATCAGCAAACTGCCTTATTGCAAGAGCAGGTAGACTCATTATGGGTAATTCAACAAATGTCTTGCTTGCATTTTTATCATAAGGCTTGTGTTACACCCTCTGTTGTGACCAGTGCTTCTGAAATTGTAAAACAACATAATGCATATTTGTGGGGTCCCTGGAATTCTACTTTCCTTAATTTTACTTTGCAATTGTCACATCAAAATTTTGAAATGATAATCGGGTGCCCCCTGCTTCAGCCAAATACTCAGGAAGCAGGGTTGGTAAACTTTCTCAAAACCTACTTGAGTTGATAGTTATGCTAAAACTTTACTTAACCCTCTTCTGCAATCTTACTTCAGTGGCTTCACAGAATACTTTCATAGAATTATGGTTTTTTAAAGCTAAAGTACTCTTTGGTAGTTGTATGTTCATACTTCTATACTAAAAGAAACTTACATTTCAACTTGCTAGAATAAACTGAAGAGTTGTGGATGAATAAAGATTAGAACTGTCATTTCCTCGAATTTTACATTGTTTTCTTCTTTAATCAAAATCATAATAAACAATGCATGCACATATATACAGACACACATATACAATTTTGTGTAGATATACATGCAGATAATCACAGAGATTACACACACACACACACACACACGCACACGCACATGCAAATGGAGCATTTCCTTCCAGCTAATCACAAGGCTGATCTAACAGAGTCTGTAATCTCTTTTTCTCATATTATTCTGCATTTAGGCATTTGATTTACTGTTGTATCTTAAAACATACATATGCTTCATATATTCTTTTGAATGTGTTACTTGACAACATTTCTCATAAGGACTTTGTGATATATATTATATTGTGAAACATAATCAGCACTAACTTCAGAAGCAAAAGAAAACATTAATAGATCTGAGAAAAATGTGAAAGACAATAAAAAATATGAATAAGATACCATTATACTTAAAAGAGGTATAGATTATAGTTCTATCAAGCCAAATGATTATTAAAGAGTATAAAAAGAATGGTGTTTAAAATATGTGTGTATGTATATATAAGCATGCATGTGCCAATTATATATATATAATTGCATGTGCCAATTGTATATATATAAATATATATATATAATCTCTGTGATAATCTGTATGTATATCTACACAAAATTGGATATGCGTGTCTGTGTATATATGTGCATGCATTGTTCATTATAATTTTGATTTAAGAATGGAAACAATGTAATATATATATAAACAATATAATATATATAGTTTAGTGATGTTTTTAAATTGTACACAAACAGCTAACAAAGTGCAAAGATAAAATATTTAGATTGTGGTGAATCAAAAAATGCTGTCTTTGCAGAATTTTTCAGCCCATTAGTAAAGGAAAACCCAATTTTGAGGTATATAGAAAACTTCTTTAGTGAATACTGGAAACAAAGTACTCCCAGTCTTAGCCAAAAGGCTGAGAAGGAATGTTGGAGACAAATTAATCATGCCATTTAAATTTACAGAGTTTCATGATTAAAGTTTTAATTTGGAAAATGATTAGAATATATATGTATGTGTGTGTTTTACAGTTATGAAAAAACATATTTTACAGAGTTCTTTCTCTATCAATGGAAGAGTGGGTGTTGGTAATAGAACTCACCTTCTGTTCATGCTACAAATGGCAATGATCTCCGAGCTGTGCCTCCCAGATTTTAATATTCAAACAAATCACCAAAAGATACCATTAAAATCAGAAACGCAAGGGGTTGGTTCACCCACTGAGACAGTGTGCTTGATCTAATGGGAGCTCACCAAAGTCAGCTGGACTGGACTGAAGGCGCATGTGATCAAACCGGACTCTCTGAATGTGGCTGATAATGGGGGCTGACTGAGAAGCCAATGATAATGGCACTGGGATTTGTCTCTACTGCGTGTACTGGCTTTTTGGGATCCTAGTCTTTTAGGATGCACACCTTCCTAGGCCTGGATGGAGGCGGAGGGCCTTGGATTTTCCACAGGGCAGGATACCCTGCCCTCTCTTAGGATTGGAGGGGGAGGGGAAGGGTGATTGGCAGAACAGGAGGGAAATGGGAGGAGGGGAGGAAGTGGAAATTTTGAATGGTATTATTTATAAAGCAATAAAAATTAAAAAAAAACCTTTGTTTTGCATCCAGGAAAAAAAAGATATCATTAAAATCATGTTAGTATCCAACAGACTTTATTTGGAGTGTTTGTTCAGACTCTGTTGACCTGTGTGGAGTCTACGATTCTCTATTTCTGTCAGTCTGGTCATTGACACAAAAGTCCTTCTAGAATGTAGAACACTCTTTCATTATTGTCAGACTAGGGTAATGGCAATGATGTTTGAAAAACAGTTCCCAGATTTGAAGTCTGCTTACTGTTTAACAAGTAGTTCAGTTTTGCAAATTCTTCTGCTTCTTTCAATAGGACAATTATGTAATTATAACAATAAAGCTACCATTTAGAATGTCAGCTACAGGCCAGCACTATGCTATGTTTTTGACCTACATATATTAATCCTTGCAACAATCTGATGAAGAATGAATGATTGTCCTTTCTTACAAATGACCACGCTGTGATTGGAACAGTGAAGCCACCCATACAGATTCTTGGTACAGTGTTTTGGTTATCCCACCGTGGGCTCTCTTTTCTAAAAGGGCTTCAGAAACTAGAGTTACAATGCAAGTAGTGGGCCTAAAACAGCGCTCTATATATAATAGATAAGTATTAATTAATACTCGCTTCTCTCTAGAGAGGGTCAGTATTACATATTTAACCATGGTCAGGAAAGATAACATTACAAATTGACAAGAATTGGGAAAGAGACCATTTTGGTAGCCTTTGTCCCTAAATCCTGTACTTCTCTATTCCTCTGGGTCTGTTCCATTTGCTATTGTGGGTGGCAGGGTGGGGGTATTATGATTGGTGATTACAATATTAATATTCTGTTCCCATGGAACTTGATGAGACTGGTCATCAAAAAAAATCTGCAGCTTCTTTTCTCCACCAATACTATCCCTACCCAATGTGTTTTTTCTCTTAACCTCCTTTTTTGCCTAAATCCTTTGTTTAAAATTCATTTTAGGTAATAATTTTTCCTTTATATACAAGTTATCTTGCCTGTCTGTTTGTATGTTCATCAGACAGTGTTAGCTCCCTTTGAAAGATGGTTGGGAGCCACCATGTGGATGTTGGGAACATAACTTGGGTCCCTTGGAAGAGCAGCAAATTCTCTTAACTGCTGAGCCATCTCTCCAGCCCCACCATTTTAAACCTTACTGTTGGGGTCTTCCCCTTCCTCCTTGAGGAATCTGTATAGTGTCATGTTTCATATGGCAGTTTGAAATGATTTCAGTTTTGGTGGGAGTTATCAAAACTTGGAGCGTGGCTGAGTATGTTCCTGTAGTTTTCTGGTGCAGTGCAAATTAGACTCCATCAATATCAAGAGTCAGTGTTTGATGACCTAAATAGATGCAGGTGAGCTGATGGAGCCATCATTTGATAAGCCAGGGTTTCTCAGATCAGTTTCTGGACCAACAAGGGTCTCTGGGAACTTGTAGTTTCATGGGCTCCACGCCAAACACACTGAGTCAGAGTCTCTGAACTTGGGTTTGTGTTTGATCAGGATCTCTAGATTATAGCACAAGCTAAAGTTGGTTCTAATTGAGAGCATTGTTTTCAAATGAATTGTGTTGCAAGTTCTAACTACACAACTTAGATTTTAACATGGAGAGACAACCCCTTATTAACTGCACTCCCCCCCACACTGGCTTTATGAAAATGGGAAAGGGTACTTCCTTCAATCCAGCCAAAGTCATTTACACCATTGTAAGCAGCAGATCACACTAGAACATCACTCTGCCTCCTACAGTCTTGTGTAATAAGTTATCTGCACATCTTCATCCAATGTCAGGTTTCCATACACAACTAGCTGTGATGACGGAAAAAGCTACAGATGTGAAGAAATGATGAAATTTAGAATTTTCTTTTCAGACTGTGAGTGTACACTAACAGAAGGAGAGAGCCATACTATTGTGAGCAAAAGAATAGCAGTGCACATTGCTCTTCATCATTAGATGATCTCAGTTGGCCTGTCAAGCATCACTTCTCATCCAAAGCTGACTGACCAATGACCAAGGTCAGATTTTTGCATCCCCGTTCCTTAGATTTTTTACTCTAGGTTTTTTTTTCATGCATTAAATTCATGGCTGATTGATTAGTAGAGGCAATTTCTTTTCCTGTTAAAATAAATACTTGAGTTTAACTTTAGAAAACAAATAACTCCACGCTAAAGGAAAACTCTTAGAAGCTATAAGAAAAAAATTAAAAACGTTGTGATATCATCAAATCCAACTATTTCCTTTTACTTTTGTGAGTCTGTGTTGTTCCATCTCCTCTTGAGCGATGACACAGGAATTCATCAGTAAGAGGTGGGAAGGACTCTCTGGAGCTGGTGTCAAGACTGGAAAACTCACAGGAAATTTTGAGCCTTGTCTTTGAATAGTCACAGCTACATCCTGAATAATATTAAAAAAGGAGACAAAGTGGAGAACTGCACAAAGTTATCTAAAGGCACAGATGACAATATGAATAAGTTAGGACTAATAACATTTGGAGTTCAAGTAACCTGGAAAAGTAGACAGATTTTTTTAAGATTATTGGAAAGATTTAATGAAACTTCAATCAAAATTCTTTTGGTTTTTGAAAACAGTGAAAATTTAGGTTTTTTCAAGAAAAAAGTAGCCATATGAAATGAACGTATTTAAGAATACAGATTTGAAGCAAAGTAACAAGACTTAACCAAATTTTAAAATATATTTTAAAAGATAAGGCTTTTAATTTTCTGGATAGAGAGCTAATTGACTGCAGTCTATAAAGGAGAACAGAGCAACCAAAATAAATTATAATATAGCAAAGCGACATTTAAAATACATCGCATAGCATATGATAAGACTGCATTATACGCTGGCAGAGAAAATAGTCAAGAAAGAAAAGCTAACATGCGAAGACATGCTGGAGGGGACTGTGATCTTAGAGTAAAATATCGTACTTTGTGAAAGGAATCAGTATTATACAGACATTCTCAAATTCTGAGATGATAAAACCTTACCCCAAATAAACATCCTTAGTAAACTGATATTGGTGTAAAATTTGTTCTAACTATTCCTAGAAAGGGAAATAAAATAAGCAAATAAACAAATGAAGGAAGGAAAGAAAAAAAAGAAGAGGAAAATAAGATGGAATAAAAAAATCTTATAATTAGCTCATGCTCATATCTTCTGTGTCAGTGGTTCTCAGTCTGTGGGTCACACACCCTTGGAGTCGAACTTTCTCAGGGGTCACATATCAGATATCCCGAATATCCGACATTTATATTACAATTCACAACAATAGAAAAATTGCAGTTATGAAGTAGCAACGAAAATAATTTTCTGTTTGGGAGTCACCTCAATATGAGGAACTATATTAAAAGGTCACATCATTAGGAAGGTTGAGAACCACTGTTCTCTATGAGCTCATCATGACTTTAAAATCACTAGGTATCTTTAAATATTTTTTCAGGAAAAATATTTTTACTATATTAATTTTATTTTGAATTATGTGTATATGTGTGAGTGTCTGTGTATGGGTATGAATCTGGGAGTGTTACTACCTGAGAAGTTCAGAAGAGGGAGTCAGATCCCCTGGAGCTGGAGTCACAGGCAGTAGTTAACTTCTGATACAGAGATGGGAACAACTTGGTCCTCTGGAAGAGCAGTGTGCTGCTCTTTACCACTGAGCCCTCAAAGTTTTTGCTGTGCTAGCAGGGCTCTAAAAAGCTTTGAATTATCTCAGTCCCTTCTGTCTAGCAGTGTAGCTATCTAGATTAGTAGTTCCATAATCAGCCTAAATAATTTTCTCATTGCATAATGTATTAAGTTTGGCTTTGATGAATTATCTCTTGAACTATTGAGAACTAGAGTACAAGAGTATGATTGAATGAGAAGATTTGCCTTAACGACTTTGAAACAAATAAAAAAGTCTTCACTTAGTTAAGTTCTTTCAGAATCTGCACTGAGCATCATGCTTCTCTAGAAGGACCTTAATGTTCTTGACGTCCACAACCACTATGGATGAAAATGCCTTGCTGACTCCCTTATGCTGTCTACTCATGGAATATAACAAAGATTCCAGAAAGAGCCTTTAATTGTTAGGAGTGGTGTAAATGAATACAAATCCTTACACAGGCAACAGAGTAATCAAACAAGTCTAGAAGAAAAACAGCCCCATTGTACACTAATTATTCTTGAAGGCATACCTTGATACTTTGATAGGAAAGCAGGAATTGAGGGAATGGTAATGTCTTCCTTGAAGCACAAGGTTATTAGTGCTAAATTCCTATCGTTGTACAATGGGAGAAGATTTCCAAAAGAAACTCAGAAGTAAACTCAGTTCTAGTTTAGTAATTAAGGCCCCTGTTATCTGAGTGAGGGCATTGTGGTGTTGACTTTGACCAGGGAAGATGGGCTGACAATGCCTACGCAGATCTTCCAGCTCTCATCTATAAAGATGAGTAGAGCCTAACAGGG